>CAUYRH010110897.1:0-109923 GCA_963574655.1 Perodicticus potto | reverse complement strand
AAAACTCTTTTCATATATATGTGTGTGTTTTTCTTTGTGTGCATATATATATATATATATATATATATATATATATATATATATATATCTTTTTTTTTGCAGCTTTTGGCCAGGGCTGGGTTTGAACCCACCACCTCCAGTATGTGGGGCCAGTACCCTACTCCTTTGGCCACAGGCGCTGCCCCAGTTTATATTTTATATTCACTACCAAGTCTATGACTGTAGGATTCACTAGTAAAAGACATTTATGGGAATCCATTTCATTCCCATACAAGACTTTAATTTCATTATATGATGTTAAATATGCATTATGCATTTAGAAAACACAGAGCCTGCTGCTTTAAGAGTTTACCAGACCTAGGATGAACTTTACAAAGAGATGCAAATATTCTCCCAAAGATCTGCAGTTGAAAAGACTTGCAAGAGATGATCCTTAAAAATAACTGATGCTAGCTGTTGAAATTTAAATCACTGCACTGGAAGATTTTTTGAAACTTTACTTTTTGTTACTGGATTACGAATTGGAAAATTTTACGTTCTTTTTAAACTTTGGCCCTATGGAGTTTATAATATGAAAACCAAGCACTGTTGATCAACGTGTTAGGTAGGGTCTGTATTTATTCACTTTCCTGTGCAAATGGCCTCTTACACTCACTGTTGCCAGTTTAAGATTAATGGGATATTCTGTGATTGATTATGCAATAAACATCGACATATTCCTGTGCCATTCATCTCTTTTCTGCCAACTAGATTACTAATACAATAAATGGCAAAGTAAGAAGTTATAATCCCTAAATAGGTACACTCTCTCTTTTTTTAAAGAATCAGGAGCAGCTTTGCCAAGTTTAACACAAACACATGTTGATTAGCATAGTTTCTCTGAAAAGCCACAAAAATGGAATTGAACCTTCTAGGATTTGCAAATGTCTAGAACTCTTGCAGATCAAACATGGACAATATGTTGGTTCCTAGCCTAATGGGTCAACTTGGTACTTGAAGGATTCATGAGGATTTCTTCTGTTTATCCAACTGATTACATAGCAGTGTCTTACCTTTGGTATAAATTTCATAGTACCATCAGTGTCAATCTTAGGCTACCAAGGGTCTAGCTGCTCAGCAAATCTGAATGCAAAATTATTTCTTGCCATGCTCCCATGACAGCCACTGCCCTGGGTGATCTTCCACAAGTTCTCAATCTCCTGTTTGGTTTTCCCTTCTTCACTTCATGAATCTCTTCCCCAAATCTTCCTTTTGTTATTTCTGTCCCTCTCTGGGTTTGCAGTGTACAACAGTTTCATATTTGGCTCTCCGGTGTCAAATAGGGCTTAATATTTTGTTTTATAGCATTTGGGTTTACTAGATGATAAAAATTTTTTTTGTCACTAGACAGTCATGATTGTAAAATACTTACTTTGGTAGGCTGAATAACAACCCCCAAAAGATATCTATACCTGAATTCCCAAAACTGTGATCATGTCCCTTACATTAAAAAAGAGAATGTGGAAATATGATTAGGTTAAGAATTATAAGGCCCAAATTTACCCTCGATCATCTTGTGGGCCCAGTGCAATCACAAGGGCCCTCAGACAAAGGAACATGGAGAGTCAGAGTCAGACGAGGAGACGTAATAAAGAAAGAGAGAAAAATGTGAAGATGTTATGATACATGTATTGAATCTGAAGATGGAAGAAGCGTCTCTGAGCCAAGACAAGTTAGTTGGAAAAGGCTAGGAAACATTCTCCCATAGGGCATCTAGAAGGACCCAACCATACCAACATCTTCACTTTAGTCCAGTGAGACTGATTTGGGACTTGTGACCTCTAGAATGGTAAGGTAATGAATTTATGTTATTTTAAACCATGAAACTAGCAGTAATTTGTTATAGCAGTATTGAGAAATAAATAACATTTACTGAACCTTGTTTAGTTTTCCAGTCAGTGAATGTTGCCTCTAACTAAAAAGTTAATTAAAATGATTTTGGCTGTTTTTTTTTTATTATTTACGAGAGATATTCTAAGATATTTCCAAATTAAGTGATTGGGAAAGGTGCACTGTGTACAATTAAATGATTTGATTCGTTTTCAATAAATTCACAAGGGCATCCAGCCAAGAGTGAAGAGGTGCCAATGGCACAGCCACAGAGACTCTTGTCTGACTTCAGGACTTCGGGAACAAAGACTCCAGCAACACGTGGTGTGATTCCACCTAAAAATGTGCAAATGGTTTTTATTTTCCAAAAAAATTCTCCTATCATCTTGGATTATAAAGGATTGGTCTGCTCAATGAACAGATATCAGATGTATACTGGAAGCTTGCGTGCCACCTCTTTGGGAGGGTTACTATGAATCAAACAATAGTGAAAATTCCCTAAAATGAAATCTTAGTGATAAACAGAAACAAAATAATAAGTTGAATATGCTCCACAGAGTATAATAATGAATATGTGTATGTAGTATTTTAAAGTATTTATGGGATTAATTCTTATATCAATACATCAATTTTAATAAGGTTTCCATTTACTTTTTCTTATTTTTACTTCTCGTTTAGAAATTCTCATTGCTCCCCAACTTTTATTTATTTATTTATTTATTTGTAGTTTTTGGTTGGGGCCAGGTTTGAACCTACCACCTCTGGTATGTGGAGCCAGTGCCTTACTCCTTGAGCCACAGGCACTGCCCACTCCCCAACTTTTAATAAAGTTTCCATTTATTTCTTCTTATTTTTACTTCTCGTTTAGAAATTCTCATTGCTCCCCAACTATAACTAAAGCAAGCCTCTGACTATGACTCTGGGCCTGAGATAATGGGATCATGGCGCCTCATCTCCAGGTCATAATCTGGCAAGAACCAGAAAAATCATCTTTTTTAAGCCTACAAGAAAATCATCAATGAAGGAAAATATTTAAATTTTAAAAACGAAAATTTAAAACAATAAGAACTATTTTTCGACTGCCACCTTGGCACTTGAAATGTCTGTCCTCCTGGAGGAGGTCATGGAGACCTTCACTGCACAGACTATGCCGGGCTGGGTCTTCAGCATCAAACTGGGAAGGTCAAATGGAGAGGCAGGTGAAAATAGAGAATGCACGTGGTGCAAGGGCATGGGTGAGGGTAGCACGTTCAAGGAACTAAAAAGGTAAGTAGAGTTTGAAGCATGAAATGAGAATCATAAGAACCAAGGTAAGATCTAGAGCAGAGGTCAGAGCCACAAGAGCTTGGTACAACCTGGCATGGAGCACAGATTTTATCCTGTTGCCCCAGAGAGAGGAATTTTTAGAAGGAAGGTCAAATCAGTGTATTTGAAACAAACAAGTTACGTTGCTGGCAGTGTAGAAAATCGTTTGGAGGGAAGAAAAAATTATACATGAAAGGCTTAGAAGAAGAGGTTGTTACAGTCAAAGGAGGAAAGAGAAGATAAATATCTGTCCCAGGACCTCTTCAGATATGCTCAGAGCATGGAAGGAAGATATGGAACAGATAGATAGGAGGTGAAATTTGTATGACAGGCTTATTGATTATCTGGGAAGAATAACAGAAGATGAGGAATTAGGGCTGCTGCCCAGAATTCCCAGTTCAGCTCCTGGAATGAAAAGAAGATGAAAGTGCATTTGGAGTGGGAGAATGTGATTTCGGCTCTGTCCCAGCTGAGTGCAATGACTGTGACACAAATACTTACAAATGTCCAAAGTGCTGTTGAATACAGGAACCTCAAGCTCGGGTGAGAAATCAGAGATTTCTCCCCTTGTAGGGGAAATATGAAGCATTATAGATCCTCTTTAAAGATAATCAAAGGAAATGTTTCCTTTTGGGGAAAAAATATATTTACTGAATGGGTGCAAGATGACAGACCTTCCTTGAGGAAAACCTTCCCAGCCACTAAACATAACAGAGTTTATGGCCTCAAACATCTATTATGAAGTATACGTGGAGGTTTGAAGAAATAGATTTAAGAATCATCAGCACTTCCCGGTAGCGGTGGCTCACGCCTGTAATCCCAACACTCTGGGAATCGGTATATACAGGTGAAATTTGAATGTGTAAGACTAAATAATATCACTTAAGAAGAGCAAATGGGACCATTTTAAATAATAAGTTTCAAATAGCTACTATAGGGATTAGAAATAAAGATGTTTATCTATTACTGAAAAGATTATTTTATTGGCAACCTTTTATTCTTGCAGCTAATCTATATGTTTCTGGCTAAAAATGAGCTTTTTCCTTCAGGTGATGCTAAATTTGGTTAATTCAAACTACTGAATTCACTGAGTAAAAAACCGTTTTAAGCTATTTATCAATTATGGTGAGTTTTACACCTTTTGAGCCATTCCGTTTGACTATATAATGTAAACGAAGCTGTAACTCTCTCCTCCAAAATGTTTTCTGATCATTATATCTTTATTTCATTGATTCTTTTTTTTAATACTACAAAATCATTTTTATACCTTGAGCTTCTTTAAATTCTCTACTTTGTCTTCTGCACTTCTCAATGTGACCTACGAAGTGAGGTAAAAGTGTAACTTTACATGTTTATATAAAATGTATAATTTTATACGTTATTAATAAATTCAATTCTTTTGTGCTTATACAAACCTCCACCTACACCTAGCAACAGATGTTTGAGGCCGTAAACTCTGTTATGTTTAGTGGCCAGGAAGGTTTACTTCAAGGGAGGTCCCTAATCTTGCATGCAATCAATAGATACATTTGTTCCCAAGGAAAAGGAAACATTTACTCTGATTATCTTTAAAGAGGATATATAATGCTTCATATTTCCCCTATAATTACACCTTTGATTATGTTGTCTAAAATTGACAACTTTGTTTTATAATTGGGACAAATAGGTTAATTGAGGTTAAGTAAGGTGCACTCCAGAATGAATGAAATCTAAACAAGGCAGTGAGTTTTTCATCTGATTCCAACTGCAGGAAAACATGAAGTTGTAGTCTACACGGCAAGGGAGATTTTCATTCATTTTTGTGGATGTCATTTCATGGCCACATGGCCTAATTTCCAACTTGCTTTAGCTAACTTTGTTATGCTAAATAGCTCATGCAATTATAAATTAAATAATCAATAGACTGCCTACATGCACAGAAAACTCAATTTCTGGTTTCTAAAGGGAAGGTCTACATTGAAGAATTAGAAATGGAAGTTGAAAATGTAATTCTTATGACTCATTCTTTGAAGTTTCTGATGACTTTGATTTTACCAAAGGTCTCTCTCTCTCTCTCTCTCGCTCTTTTTTTTTTTTTTAGGCAAAAGGAGTCAAAGTATAGTCCTACTCATTCCTGGTTCTAAAGGAATCCTCCTTTAGAATATTTCCAAAATGTATTTCTCATTACCTTAAACAATGAAATCATTCTTAAAGCTCACAGGTAAAGAACAAACAGGTCTTTGAGAATTAGTAGGTCAAGGGTCTACATATTTTTTGTAATTAAAAACAAACTAAAGGCCCTTGCTAGGTTCTAACATGAAACTGTGTATGAGCTTTGTATGAAGTACACTTAGGAGGTAATCTTGTATTTATACATATTTCACTAATATATAAATACAAACCCTTAAAACAAACAGCTGTCATAAAAATGATGATTCAACATGATGCTATAAAATTATTCATAGATCGTCTCTCTACAAGGATCTCCTAGAATGTGACCATGAAAACTCCACCACTAAAGGACAATAAACAGAAATTTCCATTATTACTAAATGTTACTATGTGCTCATAACACATGTCTGTTTATTGTATATTCCTTAATCCAATAAAAAGTTATGGAATGTTTATCAAGAAATCTACCTAGGATGTAGAAATAAATTAATACAATGTAATAAGTACAAGAATAGAAGAATGTTTAACACGATGAGAAATAAAACAATTTCATCCGAAGACTTGGACAAAACCTGTGAGAGAAAACAACCTTTAATCTGAGAGTTGGTGGATGAATGAGAGTTCATCACGCATTTCCTGTGTTCTCCAGGCAGAAGGTAAAGATGCATTTCAATCTAGATCCATGGGTCCAAATCTAATCCCACTTCAGAAAAACTTAAGATACTACTTAAAAACTTCAATTTTCTGTCCCAGAAACTTTTATTCAATAATTCCAGTGGAGGACCAAAGGATCTGTTTTGTTTTATTTCAGGTTCCCGGGGTGATATTTTGTGAAGGTTTGTGTTCTGCTGGTACAATGAAGTAGGTAAGAGGTGGAAATGGCTGATAAAAAAATGTTGCAAAGATGTCCTGGACTTCATTCGTGGAGGTCTTTGTTCCTAACAGAGAAACTAAAACAGTTTTTCTCAACCTGTAATCACTTCCTGGTAAAGAAAAATTCTAATTTGGTAGGAGATATGACCTGAGATTTTGCATTTCTAACAAGTTTCTGGGTTATCCTGCTGGACCATGGATCGTACTTTGATGTTCTCGGATAAATTGACAAGTAAAAAAGCATATACAAAAATGAAGAATGTAAGAGTAGGAAGGCTAAGGGAACATTCAGGTCTTGGAATATGTAAGACAGTCAGGAGGGAAGTAAGCTGATTTTATTAAATCCACAAATAAAAGCTTAAAGAATGTAGTGCAGTGGTAAAAAATATGTTTTGAGTCTGACTGCCTCCGCTCAAATTCTACCCCAGTATTTTACTAGCTATGATGGAGGTGCAAAAGAATTTAACCTCTTTGCACCACTTTTCCTTATTTGTTAAATGGGGATAATAAGAGTACTCATGTCTCTGAAGAATAGGAAGATTTTAGGAAGATTCCTAGTTAACACACAGAAGGCATGAAGAACAGAGCTGGCATGAGTCAACCCATGTAGCAATATCTGCCACTTTCTTTATTATCTTTGTTTCCACAGATATTAGTATGAGGTCATACTGAAAACTAAAACCAGAAATTTTCAACTTGCTGTTCTGCTCACAACTTTTCTGGCTTTCTGGTAAATCTAGCTTCCAAACATGTTCCTTTTTCTTGCAACATAATGACCATCCATTCCATTTATTCCTCATCTAGCTGTCTGTCTAGACCAGTGGTTCTCAACCTGTGGGCCGCGACCCCTTTGGACTGTATTAAAGGTTCATGGCATGAGGAAGGTTGAGAACCACTGGTCTAGACCCATCATGTTTAAAAATACTACACTTTTACCCAGTTTACAAGTCCTCTATAAATCTGTGCAACTCTACCTCTCCTAACATTTGGATTAAATCATTTTTACCAAGATCAATAACCTTTTCCTCTGGGAAAATCTTTTTTTCCCCACACTGTTAATCATCTCTTTCCCAAATTCTATGGGCATTTCAAAATAGTCCAAAAGACAATGTCAAATACAGATTATATGAACAAGTACCATCAAAATTTCATACGAAGATAAGGCCACTGTGATCTGGGGTTTAATAGATAATCCACATGTGGGGGAACAGATGTTCAGACTGGCAAAGAGAAGGGAGATAAATATTTCAGCTTTACTGAAACCCTGTGGTGGATGAGTCAAATGACTATGAAATGAAGTAAGGAAACCAGTTCAAGAAAAGAAAAAAAGACATTTAGATAGAGAAATTAGAAGAGATAAGACTGATATTATCACCAAATGTGACAACACTGTACTTTGCTAACAAGACAAGGCTAGAACCCTCCTTCACAGAGTCCCCATCTTCTGCAGTTGCAAGTTGGAGTTGACCATAAGAAAGAAAATTGCAGGAGGTTTGAAAGATGGATATGAATCACCAGCCAGTCTCTGATGACACTTCTGGCTGGAGATGGTGAGAAGCAGAGTGAGTCCTTACCTCTACTATCATGCTCCAACTCACCTTTCAGCCCTTGGCTTCCTTAGTTTCTTGCTCAGTTGTTTCAGTCTTATTCCCAAAATGAGTTCTGTGTCTTATAATACATGCAATGATTCCGCTTTCCTGATGGACACTGAGTGACACCAGATGTTAATCTCATAGAAAATAACTGAATGCTAAAGCTTCTTGAGCAGAGATGACAAAGGAAGTGTTCTTCAGGAAGACAACTCTAACTCTGGTTTCCATCCTAATTTCATCCTTGTGGGTGATAGTTAGCAGCCAAAAGCAAGGGTAGGACCAGATAGGCTAGTGTGGTAAGTCAAGTGCAAATGATAGAGAGATTCCCAGAGTAGACACAAAAATTTACAAAGGGTCATCAACTCTTCAAAGTCATTGACTCTGGTGTTCTTTCAAGGTTCATATAGGCCTGGCACAGTCCTGGGGACATAGTAGAAACATGTCAAAATTGTGTAACATTTGACGATGAATTATATCCATAAAATATCAGTTGTACCTTTTATTCATCAGTATAAATGAAAATAGTTCCCAATTTCTCTTAAAATGTAAGCTCCATAAGACTATGGAAGTTAATCTTCTTACTGCTGGTTTTTGTGGAGCCTAGAACAGTGCCTGGCATATATTAGGATCTGAATAAATGTTTATTGAATGAATAAATCAATGACTGATGTCCGAGGACATCAGAAACCCTTATTAAATAAGTCAAATGGAGTATTCACTTAGTTGAATTGTTGTTTTCAAAATCAGAGTTTACAGAGAGCAACCCAAATCCATCTATCAGTTAAACTTAACTTACCATTCCAGAGTGCAGAATCCTATAGAAAATGACTTGATGGAACAGTTTATGTTCTTCACCTTTTTAAAAAAACTATATGTTTAATATATTTTCATCACAGGATTCTTTATTGTTGTTGCTTTTTTTTTTCCTAGGCAAAAAATGATATTGAGAGGCTTTTTCCCCTACCATTCAGGAAAATCATTTTGGGGCTATAAATATTAATGGGTTTAGTAATAAATTACACACTTGAATGGCATTTTATTACTTAAAACTAAAATATTAAAAACCTTATTTGAAATGCACAGAGAAATCATGTAATTTAAATCACCTTAGACTTGGAAATGGACTGCACACTACTGCTTAGAAGAAAGTATAATTCTTAAAATATGTATCTTGGTAATGGGCCAACATATTCCACAGAATCATCTAAAAAGAAAGTGTATGGGTCCTTTGGTCTAGTATATTTTTCCTCAGATAAGCAAACTCTTTTTATTTGCTTCCTCAGGCCATTCTTTAAAATTAATAACATAAGCACTAAAGTTAAAGTTGAGAAGAACTAAATTTTGTACCATTAAAGTAGGATTTTCTTCTCTGAAAATGAATTTACCAACAATGTTATAAGCCAAGAGCATAATCTTCTCAAAAATAAATCCTACAGATTGGTCACATGAAATATATATTCAAAAATATGTCTCCAAATCATATTTCTTCCTTTGGGAAATTTGGGAATTAATAATTTAAGCATTGATATTAATTTATTTCTCAACTGTATAATAGATGAATTTCTCAGATTAATTCTATCTGATCATTTTAGAGATAGAAATAATAATTTTATCTAGGAATCAAACATTAATATTATTATACCTTCAATCAGGACCAGGACGTGAGATAGTGTTCTTGGTTTCAGTAAGTTTGTCTATAATTCTTTAATTCTACTCAGTTATAAAAATACTCACTAAACATGTGGTTTGCCTCGAGGGGTTCAGTGTAGTGGTAAGTTAGCCTACTTTTATGTAAGATAAAATAGATTTTAAATTTAGCTACATGACCTTCTCTCAGTCACTAATCAGAGTTTATTTTTATGCCACTTCCCTATTAAGAGCTTTGTGTGACTCCCCATTGCACAGAAAATAAAGCCTGGTTTCCTTAGCTCAAGAGTCAAGGACCAGCTTAATCTGCCCGAATTCTTCTTTTCACCCTACTTCTCATTCTTTTTGCTCTGTTCACGATAAACATTCTACTGTTGCTAAAGATGCCTCAGTTCTGCACTTCCAAGATGTCTCTGAACGATGAAGCGATTATCTGAAATGTTTCTCCTTTGCCACCCCTAACTGCTCCGATTCTAGAAGCTACACCAAATACTGCCCTCAGTTGTACAGATGTTCCCATCTGTCCTCTACTTGTCCCTTCACTTCAAGGTGAGTTCTTGTACATCAGTCTGACTGGCCTGCTGAACTGGGAGACTGTGGTCCTACCCACATTTGTATTTATCATGTAAATAGATAAATGTTCCATTAATAGTTATGAATCAAATCACATCAAACTGAATTGAAACTGGAAGCCAGAGCGGTGGTGGGAATGTGAATATGGCATCAAACCAAGTTCCCCAATGAAGCCAAAATCAATAAGCAAGTGCATTTCTCAGTACCAAGATCTGGAGGTCGCTGCAGGAAATAGATGAAAAGAAACCTCCTTACGAACTCTCAGAATAATGCCTTAAATTATGTCATTTAAGGAAGAATAAAGTGAGCTAAATTTGACCAGGTGATATATATATATATAGTACCATTTAATCTTCAGAACAACCATTTTAAATGAAAAAAACCCAAAACAAAACAAAACTGAGGCCCAAAACCACATAGCAATTGAGTAACAGAATTGGGAGATAAACTCACATCTATCAAGTCCCAACATTTGTGCTTTCAGCCACATCCAAATTTAAGTCTCAAAGCAAGTCTTGTCATCCATACCTCTTAAAATGCCCTTTCTACTTTTCTAGTTAAATTGCATAATTAACCCGTAATGCCTCCACTCTAAGAAACCAAATAACATGTTTGTTTTCAGTCTCTATGAGAATAAATAATGTATGTATAATATTTTCGTCATGTTAGATCACTCTACATATTTCACACAGTATAATTTTTTCACCTAATACACTAAACACTTTCTACATTATTCCAACACCCACCTAAAACATGTTTTTGTGTTATACAAGATTCCAATTGTGAATTAACCAGAATTAATTCTATAAATCTTGCATAGGCATTTAGGTTATTTTCTACATTTTACTATTATAAGTAAAATTTTGGTAAGCATTGTTGTCATGAAGATTTTTGTGCCTCTCTGTTTTCTTTCTTTCTTTCTTTCTTTTTTGTGTGCGTGTGCTCTATTTTCACCTTCTATGAGAAATGGAATGAAAGGTGCAGAGAGATTGAGTTGTATCTGATTTTGCACTTCTGAGAAGTAATGGACTCTAAATCTCAATGGAAATAAATCGAATCAAAGCTTCCTCAACCTTAAGCACTGGTAACATTTCGGACTAGATCATTATTTTGAGGGAATGTTTTAAGCATGGTAAGTATCAAAACCCATCTCTGGCCTCCATCCCCAGATGTTAGTACCACATGATCCTCTGACTCATGACAATCAAAACTGTCTCCAGGTATTGTCAAATGTCCCAGATTTGGCGGGGGTCATAACCTCTCATAGCCTCTCCCTGCCCTCCCCTTTGAAATCACTATCTCATGTAATAGGCTCAGATCCATTGTATCCATCTACATTTATACAGACTTGATTTTGGAAGGAGAAGGAAAAATCAACATATAAACATATTTCATTCCCCAAAACTGGTGGAGGTCCATAAAAGGATGCAATCAGTATTTTGTACTATGAAATTGCTCAACTTCAAGGAAACATAACAAAGCATTTTAAACACCAAAACAATATCTAAAAATGTGTAGAAAATAGGTACTAGTTTTGTGCCAAGAACTATGAAGCTAAATGTATAAAAGACAGTCTTTTAATAGCCTGCAACAGCCTTCACAGTAACCAATTGAAAAATGAAGATAAAGCCTTGAATAGCGACAGATTGATATGTAAAGAAAAAGAAGGAGTAGAGGTTAATGAATTATTTCTAAATCAATATAATGTAATAAAATTCTCTCTTCTGTGAAAATGTGAAATTTGCATTTATGCCCAGTGAAATATAGATGAACAGTGATTGTGCTTATTACACCTGTCACAGTGAAAAAAAAAATCAGAGCACATTATCTACTAGTTACGTTTCTTCAAAACTGATTAACCTTAATACATTTTTCCCTTCACTGCTCTTATGGAGTTTACTGAATATAGCGTGTCTTGATTAAAATTGCCCATATCTTAATTCAAGTCATCTTTTTCTCTAACTCGTATATCTTTGATTATTTCTTTAAATTAACTGTTTAGCTAATGGGAATAATGCAATCTCTTGGTCATATATACTCGAAAATTCAGATAGAGAGACTTCCAAAATGAAATTTTTCAGAAAATGAAAAGAAGGCATTAGAATAATAATGCATTTTCCCAATTCTATTTAAGATAAGAATTCTTTGAGGGCAAAATAGAAGACTTTACAAAGAATCAAAGAAAAAAAAATTTCTGGTGTTCAAAAGTGCTGTGTGTTTAAAGTTTGTGAATATTCCACCCTGCTTTCTCTAACTTGGGTGTTTTTGAAGTTCTATTTTTGATACCAGATCCTTGAATCAATACTTTTGTTGTTAACTGGATATGTGATTTTTTAGTTGCCTACTTTGCAACTGACTGAATTTGCCTAACAGCTGATCTGATTTTATCATTAAGAATACTGAATGCACCTAATTATCCATTTGTCAGTTCAGTTTATGAGGAAAAGCGACAGCTTTTGTGTTTCAATGGGGATCAGACCTAATACTGTTGTGGCCAAACCTGCACAACTGAAGTCTGGTAATTCTTTTTCATCACGAATGGTGTATGAAGAGGAAAAATGGGGCCAAAAGAGGTATTTTAAGTGCCACAAATGAGACCAGGAAATCTTCTAATCAGATTATGTCTCTAGAATGGTGACCACTAACACATTATCTCATTGTAAATGGAGATTTTTTAATTATTAGAAGTGAAATGTATTTGTCACAGCTAAAATTTTTTGGAAATGCTTCATAGAATCTATTCTTTGCAGCTTCATGATAATCTTAAAGTAAATAACCAATAATTTTGCTTTTAGTTAATAATCCCTTGAGCCTATACTTTGTAATATTTTTATAGAGTAAATTCATTTTCTGCTAGTGCACACATAAAGTGTAAAATGAAAATAAAGTCATTCCTCTCATTTTAATTTATAATGGTGGACTCCTTATTTAACTAATATCCCATCTTGACCTATACACACCATCGTTTTGACCCTCTGGCCTGTGCACACTCACCAGGCCTAGGGTTACACCACTTTCTTCCATGGCTCACTTGAAGGAAAGCATTAGGTTCGGTATGCGCTTAAGAAAAGGAAAAAATTAATATATGGAAACAGGAGTGAAATATAAATATGTTGTCTGGATGAACAAACAATGACTTGCCCTTATTAAGCCTGTCAGATGCAACATAACTGACTAAATATAACATATATAGACATTTTTAAGAAAAAATTACTTATGCCAAGTTTCTTTCAATACATAATGAAAAGAATGCTCACTAGGTTAACATACACACACACACAGACACACATACACACATACACACTCAACTAACAGGCCTTTAAAGTATGCCAAATATTCCCATTTCTAAAGCACTCTAAAGTAGTCGAAACTGAGTTCTTAAAATATTTTTAAAGTTCCTTTAATTAACTTAAAACATTCTGACTGTAAGAGGGAATGCACATTATAAAGTGATAAATGCTTCTGTCTGTTACGAGAGAAATTCTACCAGGAACAAGTAAGAATAAGCACAAATCTAGTTGTTTTTAGAACCTGCTGAGATTCAGTTCCTCTGCAGCAGATCCAAGGAAAGTGTGAGACAGAATAAATGTCCTATTTTCTTTTTTGTGCCTGGAGATTACTTTGGTTGAATAGGTGACTTCATCATTTTCTTGCACTGTTTGTAATTTTAGGACAATTGCCAATGACACATTTTTCTCAACTATCCCAAGGCATCAATTCAGACCTTGTTTACACAAAAAATTGCCAGGAAACATATTTAACTGCAACAGAGTCTCCCCTTCTCTCTCTCTTTCTTTCCTCTTTCTCGTCCGTGTTACTCATCAGAAGGTGTTAAGATTTTTTTTCCTGCAGCAATTAATATAAAATTTCCAACGTCCATCATTTTTAATGCAAGTGATATTCATACCCTTCAGGGAAACAGATGAGAGAAATACCCAGATTGCTTAAGGTCAGTCTCAAGGTCAATCTCAACAATTTACCAGAAACATTTACAGTCAGCTGAAATTGCTTATAATTTGTCAGTAATCTTTTACAGCACTCTTCAGTAGATAAGTTGCATTTTTATCATATGAAATGACCAACATGGGTTTTGACTCAAAGAGGCGGGCTTGAAGTAAGTTAAATGAAAGAGAACATGTTTGTCCCATGGCAAGATCCCTGCCAGACACCTCCATTGGCATTCTTTTCCACTAGAGGAGTTGATATACCTCTTCAATTTAATACAAAATTGCATAATAATAAAACTTGCACTTATTTTCCTTATCAGATAAAAAAGTGTGAAGTTTGAAAAATACTTCACCTCTGAAATTTTTAATGAAAGATGTATAAGCAGATCTAGAAGGCAAACTGCAGGATTTTTGTAAAGATTTAATTGGAATTTTACAACAAGTTTTGAAGACATCAGTATGTTTTTGACATGAGATGATGATGAAGAAGAAGAAAATTTGAATAAAAACCAAAATAAAACTTAAAAATCAAGAAAAAAATCATCTTTCTATGACAAAGTAGTAAGAAATATTGACAATTTAGCTCCCATAAACACTACAAGAAAAGAAACACTTTTTTCTTTTTGATTGCAAAAAAAAGAGTGAACTTATGGATTAAATCCCCAGGGAAGTCAATTGAAAGGAAAGAGCAAGTATTAATGCTGTCATACAATTTTAAGATAGCATCAGATTAAAAAGAACCTCTGGGTACTTTCATGCTTATTTTTTCCATGAAGAAAAGTTGTATCAGCTCCAGTAGAGCAGATCAGATGATTTCAGAAACCACATCCTCATTACTCAGAACCAGATTTCAACTTTCAGTATTATTAGTTCTGTCCCCAATTTCTTCCTTTGAAACCACTGCATGTGTTCTCAGTGGCCCAGTGACCACTACTGATGCTAATCAGGACCCTCATTTTCATAACCAGAGTGACGTTTAACATGAAGTAGGTCAGGGAAAAGAGGGAAAATTATAATTGGGGAGTAGGGTCATTGTGTGCTAGTAATGTTACACACAAACACACACACACACACACACACACTGACCTTCTATTTTTTAAAGGCAATTTAGTACTCAAAATAATTATCTGATCTCCTTTTTCTAACTTTTAATGGTATATTTTCACTGTTGGCAAATACTTTTCTCGTTTTGTTATTTCTATAGTCATTCATAACTGTAGAAGTAATCACATTTTGCATTCACTGTTCTCCATAGTAGAAGTGACTCGGATTTGAGATTGGGAAAGAGCCTACAACCCATTTAGACATGATCATCAAGGTAGTGTCTTACCATGGAAATGACACTTCTCGTCTTTTCCTGCTCCCCTCAAGCACAGGGCTTTCTCTTATTCCTCTTTCACCCTTGGGGAAGGACAAGAGAGTCTGAGTCTCTGGAGTTTCTTCATCTGCAGCTTGGAGTTCTACCTGTTAATTCAGAGTACAGTAAGGAGCCTCTCCTTTATGTAATCCTTTTCACCGATGTAGTGGTTTTCTATGTATTGTCACATAAATCACCCCAAATTCAGTGCCTTAAAACACAATCATTGTTTGTAATCCCTCATGGTTTCTGAAAGGGCCCAGTGGAGTCTGCTCATCTCCATGATATCTGGAGCCTCAGCTGGAAGACTTGGAGGCCATGCCCTCTAGTCACTCGTGTGTGATTAGAGAGTTGATTTAGACGAAGACCCTACTTGCGTCTGAGGACTAGAAATCTATACATGACTCCCCAAACTTTCTTATAGCATAGTAGCTGGATTTTACAGGTAAGTGGAGAAAGATAGAGACAGAGAGAGGAGCAGGACGCAGTACCACTTTATTACATAGCCTCAGAAAACGCATAGCATCACATGCGCCATATCCCATTGGTCAGGACAGTCACAAGGGGAGGGAATATACACCCACCTCTCAGAGGGAGGAATGTCAGCCACATTGTAAGAAAAGCTTGTGGAATGGGAGAGATGTACTGTGGGGCATTATGGAAAACACTGTCTACCACCACCAGTAATAATTGAGTCAATTAACCTCCATTGACTTCTGAGGGAAGGGTGAATGATTAGATTTCTCTCATCCTCTGACTATTTACAACATTTACATTATTTCAGTTTCACAAGCCTTTAGATCTCTCCATATATGGGACATTACACTAGGAACTGTCACAAGGATATTTGTTTAAATTGATATAATATAAAACACTGCAATTGTAGATATCCATAGTACTTTATATTTTCATAGTATGTTTACATTTTCAAAATTTATGCATATTGCTATCTTACCTGATTACACAAAGACTGTTGATATAGATTTTGTATGGAATACACTGAAATTCTGGAGAGTTCGGGTACTTCCTCAGGGTCATATAAGTAACATACAATAAAGATAAGACTCATATTACAGAGAAAACTTCCTTGCATTCTGTCCTGCCTCACAAAGCCCTTTTCTATCTGTTTTTATTCTCTTCTACTAGATTTTAAAGGTGTGATTTAATCCAAAAGTAATGTTATTACATAAAAACACTAGTGCAAATATGACTACTCTAATCTTTGATTTAATACTCTTCATCACACCCTCTGCTCCTCACATTAAAAAAAGAAAGAATACTAATTGGGATCCTAAGACAGCAGCTAACAGTGCAAGGAGAGTCAATAAAGAGATCCACACCTGATAACTGAGCCCCCAAACTGAGTTTGTCCCCGTCCTTGTTTGGAACCAATTCTGTGTAAGTCAAAAGTAATGGGTATTTCCTATTCCTTGGTGCTTCATGGGCACTCTCTAAATAAAAGAAGCTGGTGTTTTACTCAATTGTATTTTAAGAATGTTTGAAGTCTACGCATAGGCAAAAAAAAAAAAAAAAGAAGACATGACAATATAAATGCAAGGCATCAACATGTGTCTGGAGTTTGTATTAATTTTTGCAGGCTGGGTGTCTTAAACAACGGAAATGTACTTTCTCAAAGCTCTGCAAGGTAGATGTCAAAACTCAAGGTATGAGCAAGGTTGCTTCCTTCTGAAGCCTCTCTCCACAGCGTGCAGACGGCTGTGTGCACATGCGTCTCTTTATCATTACATAACATTCTTGTTATCAGAACACTAGTGCATGTATGAGAGCATATCTTAATGATTTTGCCTTAACCAATTGCTAATAGACATCTGCAATGTCCCTATTATCAAAGAAAGTCACAATTTTAAGGTACTTGGGATTAGAATTTCAAAATAGGAACTTAGGGGGAAGGGTGCAATTCAACCCATAATAAGATTCCATCAACTTTAATTCATTAAAACAAATGAACAGCAGAAAAAGGAAGCCATTCAGCTGTACACTGATAAAAATGACATTTCTTTCCACCATAGAGAGCAGAAGAGCTGGTAAAAAAAAAAAGTAAAAGTGAGTTGAGTTGGTCCCAGGCAATCCACTGATGAACTTGGATAAGTGGAGTCATGGCAAAGGCAAATCGGAATTTTCATACTGGGACAAGAGGCAGCATAGATGCACTTTTCCCATTACTTTTTTGCTTATTAGGTTTTCTGTATACACCCTTTACGTGGGAGTCTCTGTGGATGAGACCAATATATAAAACAACTGAATTGACTCAGAAGGCTATTCCGTAAGGGTCTTACTGCTAAACATGCAAGTATAATCCAGAGATTTATGACTAAGTGAAGGCAAACCTTCATAGACCTTTCCAAATGAAGGCACTGAGAGGAAGGAACATACATTTTGATTCAATACTAATCCCGAGGCTATGGACTTAACAATTCATATTTATGAATATTCATATTGTTAAAATAATTGTCATGTCATTTAAAAATGTTAGAAGATATCTTTAAAATTGATGTAGATATTACCTGTAGAGGAAAAATAAATATCTCACTACATCACCCCTTTAGTTTATGCAAAGTCCTTCAAATGGACAAGTGAGTGCCTTTAATGTGTTAAATTTGGACAGCTACTTGGAAAATGTTTTATCATGAAAATTTAAAACATAAAAAATAGGGTCAGATAATGAATGTCCACATATATTTATCACAAGACTCATAATTATCAAAAATATGCCACATTTACTTCTGCTGTTTGTTCTATTTGTGTCTTTCTCTCTCTTTTACCCACTGCATTTGTTTAATTATAGTTGCAGCCATCATTCCACTCTTCCATGCTTCTGGACAAATCTCCAAAAGTTACAAACATATTCTTACAACCCTTGGTTCTGTTATCAAACCTAACAAAATAACAAGAATTCCTCCATAGCACCTAGCACATAGTCAAATATCTCAGATTGTCCCCAAATGTATTTATGGTGGTTTTATCAAAATTCAAATCTGGATAAACTCCTCACATTGAAGTCTATTGTAACATTCATCAACACATTTAAAAAACAACGAAAGACTTTCAGAAGTGAGCTCGTGAGGTTTACATGAGGCTTCCCCCTTATTTGCCCGCTTACACAACTTTCCTACCAGAACTGTCTTGACCTCATTCCCACAGACTTGCTTCAGAAAAGCTGACCCCCACCCCAAGTCAGGGCTTCAAGTCATGTCCCAAATATCAGCATACATAGGAAAAATTAACAAACTCATATTTAATATTCTATTATATTTTATATATTTTTATATTTATATGCCAACAAGCAGAAAAACACTTTGTAACATCTTGTAAAGTATATCTTGTAAGTAAGGTACATTTACCTATAATTTCACATATTCCCTATGTACGTATGTATGGAGACCTTTGGGACACTCCGCATTTTGGTAGGCATAATTCCAAGATGGCCCCCAAGATTCCTACTCCCTGACATACACAGCTTGTATTACCCCCTTTACTTGAGTGTAGGTAGAATCCGTGCATATGATGGGGTAGTTGCTCTTGGCTGGGTTATATTGCAAGGCCAATTGGTAGTGGGATGTAGAGTTATGACTATGGCTATGTTATGGAAAGAGTCGGAGGTCAGACGCAGTCTTGCTGTCCTGGAAGAAAGCAGACATCCGTGTTGTATCTCTGGGGATCCCACAGCAAGAAACTGAAGTAGCTTCTACAAGCTGGGAGTATTCCCTGACTAACACCAAGAAAATGAGCAACTCATGACTCTACTCACAAGGGAGTGAATTCTGCCAACAAACTGCATCAATTTTAAAGAGGCCCCTGGGTGCCAATGCAGCCATTCCCCTGATTGCAGCCCTAAGAGACCCTGAACCCAAACCCAGAATCCTCCGACTCCTGATGCAGGAAACCTGCAAGATAATAGATACAGATTGTTTAAAGAAGCTAAGTTGTGGTGACTTGATTTGCAGCAATAAAACATTAATACACTCTGGCCTATTTATATATTACATCTGCATATATTTACACATAAGAATAACAGATGTCAGCAAGTTTGAGGTCAACAGATAATTGGAGTATAATTGTGACAAATGATATTAAAAACAACTGTTTGGAGGACAAAAGAGAAAACCTGAAGTACACCGCTGGGTTCCTAAGCAATAATCCTTACCCCTTCATTCTTACTGACAAAGCTCTGATTTTTTTTTTTAAAATGAATGTCTGTCAGGGAAGGAAGCAGTGGCCTCAAACAGTGGAACCTGCCTGGTCTGAGCTGATCGTGGCAGCCCCATTACCCTTGGTGTGGGCATGGGATAAAGTTTGAACATTGAGACGTGAGAGCAAGTGGCTGTGAAAACTTTTCATCACTGTTAGAAAGTCGCACACAGAGGAAACACTCCAATTCCTCTAGATGACCTGGGTGTGGGGGCTGCAGGTGCCTTTGGATCCTGGGTTAATAAAGAGAGTTAGCATAAGAAAACTATCCAAAATGCTGAACATGGCAGAAGAGAAAAAAGAAAAATATTAAGCTATGACCTTGATGATGTCATCAACCCCCTTAATTAAAAAAACATGAAGTCACCCTGCCAGAAGACCTTTTGTTGTTCGAGTTAATAAATAATAGATTAAGCCATTTTAGCTATATTTTCTGTTATTTGCTGCCGAAGGCATTCTAATTTAGGCTTTTTATTTCCCAGAATTGTGCACTATGTATGTGGAGAAGGGGCACATACTGCTAGTGCTTATTATCAAGAGGTCAAAATAAATTGTCAAAATTCTCCCCTCTTGACACATTTTTTAGACACATCCTCAACAATATGAAACTTGTCTCTGGCTATAGTCAAGAGACTGTAACATTTAATCTGTACAGTAGGCAAGTCTGTGCTTGACTCTCTTATACACATTTTCTTATTCCCAACAAGAGCCTTTTGGGGTTGACATATGTGAACTCACACAGTATCAACTGGAATCTGTGGTTGATCAAGAAAATGCCCTTCTCTGATGAATCCTTCCTTTTCTCTCATTAATTGAAATTTGATTCTCTCCTAGAGACAGGGCCTCCCCTTCAGCGCTCTCCAGTGGGGCAGGCCATTTTTCCCTCGGCCCCTGCCAAAAACACTAGCTGTGGAGTAGGGAGTGGTCTATCTTGACCTCGTTGATGCTTCCAGCCCATTCTCCTGCTTAAAACCCATGAGATCACATTCCCCACTACTCAGGCTCTTGTTTGCGACCACCTCCTGGTTCATTCTCCTCATTTCTCTTCTTGTTTCTTCTTCTCACTTCCCATGGTTCACCATTACCCCAAAACTGCCCTAGTCACAACTCTTGGCCCGTTTAATATGCATACAAGTAACCCTTCTCGAAGCCCAGCTCTCAGACTCTAGTGCCTCTCTCTCAACTCAGCCTTCACATTATTTCAGTGACTCAGTGACTTTCTCTTATGGATCCTCCTCAGACTGTGCCATCATTGAAGATCACAAGTTCCCCCCAACCTGAGTTCACGAGTCCCCTCTCTGAGCTCCACCTCTTTCCAGACCACTGCCTTTAGCACTCCAATACCAGCAACCCTTCCCTCCCACTGGGACTTTGATCCATCACTCTCATCACTTTTCACTCTGTCTCACATCCCGCCTTCTCTCCCCATAGCTAGATGTAAGTCACTCCCTAGCATAGACGCTCCATCAGCTCGCCCCTTACTGTCTTTGCTGGGCTCATTCAACAAAACCCACCAACTTAATGAAATCAATCATCACCTTCTGTACCCATATAACAAAGAAACAAAGCAAAACACAATCACACTGTCTGGTGCCATTTTGAATTAATGACCATAAGCCCTAATAATAACAAGAATATTCAGCAAAATATACTATGTGATACTATAGTACTTAGTATTATGATATAACTAACCAGTCCATGTACTCTCTCACTGGGATAGTTGATTTTTCCACACCTCTTTTTCCTCCTCAAACCTCCAATATTTCCTCTTTCATCCATGTATGTAACTGATGACTTTTCTTCCTACCCTCAGGCGAAAAAAATGTAAGCAGCAAGTGATTTACTAAACAGTTCCCCCATTAAGAACAAATGGCAAAATCTGGAAAAAATATGCCTGAAAGTTTATCAAAAGCCCAACATTTGTTCCCCAAAGCCAACTCAGAAAAACAGGGACAAGCACTCAGAGAAGGAAAGAGAAGCTTATTAATCTCCCAGCAAATGAGGAGGCTGGCAGAGTCCTGTCTGAAAATACCAGCACCCTCCCTGCAGAGTTCCCTGTGCTTTGGCACAGAACTGTTAAAGATTCTGCTTAATCCCATAATCCCATTTTGGGCTAACACAATCTTGCGTCCTCTGCCCAGACTCATCCCATCTTTCACTCAGACAATTTTGTGACCTCCATTCGGCAGATTCCCTTGAGCCATCTCCTGTAGCACAAGGAAGAAAGACATTCCCCTGCCTCTCTGACCACTGGCCTGAGCCAGGGATGTAGATTTTAGCTCTCAAAAAAAAAAAAAAAGAAAAGAAAAAAAGTAAGGGTGTTTTGAAGATATGAAATACATTTTTACCCTTTTATTTTTCCAGGTCTTTCTCTCTTTACAAAAACTGTCTTGAAGGCAAGATGGAACTAGTAAGGGAGTAGAGACTTGAAGTATATGATTCAGGAAAAGGAGAAACTCCAGAAAACTGAGACTGACATTTATTCTGAGGACATCAGCCAACTCAGGAAGAGGCATGTAAGATGCCCAGGGGTCAGAGGGCACGCTCTGCAGACTGGTCGGAAGAGCCAAGAAGGAAGGACCCTGGAAAACTACATACAATTTGGGGGGTATAATAAATACCTGCTACACAATAAGAGTAAAGCAAACCCAGAAATAGATATGGTTTGAACTACTTTAGTCCCTGAAATTGGGTTGAATGTCCCAGATTGCCTAGTGCCCCTAGCTACCTTCCAAAAACAGACATAAGTCCTTCCTGAAGTAGATAGCATCCCCAAAACTTTATGGAAATACTTTTACATAGAATATCCAGCATGTAATCAAAAACCACATAGAAAAGGATATAAAGCTACATGAATTAGAAAAAAAAAAACAGCAGAGAATAAAATAGATACACTAAGAACCCACAAAATTATGTGATCAGGCATGAGATATTCAATAACTGTTTAATATGCTTAAAATAATAAAATATATGGTTGAGAATTTCAACAGAACACAAAAGTATAATCCCCACACACACACACACACACATACACACATTTTTCTGATGCAGCTTTGGAGAACAAGTGCTGAGCTTTTGATAACACTTCCGGACTGCATGGTCCTTAATGAGGGAATTGTTTAGTTCAATTTCACTTGAAAAATATAATGTGCAAAATAAAAAATTTATTCGATAAGTTTAGTACCAATTTAAACCAAGTTATAAGAAATGCCATTTAACTAGAAAGCAGGCAGAGGAAAATATCCTGACAGGTAGGAAATATCTATAGGAAAAGTAGAGAATAGAGGGGGTAATAAGAGACAGGGAGTGTTTAACAAGCATGCAATTGGCTTATCCAGGAGGAAAGCAAAACAGGCCTGTGGTTAAGATTTGAAAAGGAAGAAGTTGAGAACTTTCCAGCATTGATGAACAAAGCAAGGGTTCAAGAAGCACTCTGAGCCACAAGCAGGATACGAAGTTTTTAAAAAATAGACACAGCATTTTAAAATGTTGAAAACCAAAACCAGAAAATTTTACAACCATATGGGGGCAAAAAGAGACATACCTGGCGGACTGGTTTAGACGGCAGGAGATTTTTCCACAAAAATGACAGAAGACGGCATCAATAGCGTCAAAGCACAGAAAGAAAGTCATTGTCAGTGCAGAAGGATATACTCACAGATTAGGTGGGGTTTTTTTTAAGTGAAGATACAACAAAGATATTTTCTGACAAAGAAAAACTTTAAAAACTTACTTCCAGCAGACTGGCCCTGAAGGAAATGCTAAAAGGCATTGTTTAGGTAGCAGGGAAATGAAATCAGAAGAGAACTTAGAGATTCGTGAAGGAACTATAAGCAATAAACACGAGAGACATGTAGAAACATTTGAATGAAATTTTCTGCCAAACATAGAGAGTACAGTGGTTGTTATCAAATGTATGTGTATGTATATGTGTGCATATGTGTGCATATTTTTTAAGAATCATATGCATATGTAAAAAGACAAAAATAACAAAGTAACAAAAATACCCTATAAGGCAGAAGGAGAATAAATAGTCTTAGAGTGTTTTAAGGCTTGTGTACATTGTCTGGGAAGAGGATAAAGATACCTAGTACTCTTATATGCTGGGGATGCGTTATATAATTTCTAGGAAAACCACTAAAAGAAGAGTAAAAGTCTAAAAAATTTCCAAGCTAACAAGGATCAAAATAATAAAAATAATAATCCAAAGAAATGCAGAAGGGAGAGAAAGAGTGACCATAATAGTACTTGAAGTAAAGAGAAAGGATAACGGTGAATTAATACTCCAGGGTACACATCACTGACTAAATGATCTTAGTTTCTTAGAAAATATATTGTTCAGACCCAGTTGTATGCTACCAATAAAGGAAATATTTACACAATAATATACAGATATAGGAAGATTAGAAAAAATATTTCCCAGTGTGTTAACGTGTTTGTCTATTTCCCTGTGTAGTTCTACCCATTTTTACTTTAAGTAAGTTGAGGTGATATCACAGGTGCTCATATATTTGCCTAATAGAATTAGTACTACTACACCAGCTTTCTAACTTACATCAGACAAAAACATTATGCTGCGTGCGGTGGCCCACACATGTAATTCTAGTACTCTGAGAAGGGCCAAGGCAGGTAGGTTGCTTGAGCTCAGGAATTTGAGACCAGCTTGAACAAGAGAGAGACCCATCTCTACTGAAAGTAGAAAAAAAAAAACAAACAAGTTGGGTGGTGTGGCGGGCACCTGTAGTCCCAGCTGCTTAGAGGCTGAGGTAAAAGACGCTCTTGAACCCAGGAGTTTGAGATTACTGTGAACTATGACACCATGGCAATCTACCCAGGGAAACAGGGTAGGTGAGACTCTGTCCCCCCCAAAAAAAAATTAGAAGATTTTAACTACCTTACGAACAACTTGACCTAAAAGACGTGTATAATACTGCAACCAACAACTGCAGAATGTTTTGTTTTTTAAAAAATCTTACTTTTAACTAAATTTAGATTTATAGAAAAATTAAAAAACAGAACAGAGTCCCTATATAACCCTCACTTGGCATCCCTGTAGTTACCATTTTGCATCATCACAGTAAACTGATACAATACTATTACCTACATTTTAGACTGCTGGGGTGAAACTTATTCATGTGGTTAACATGGGATCTCTGAGGCATCTTCATCATAAACTTTCTATTTTTCTATTCTCAAACTCCATCTTTTGGAATTAGGAAGTTAGTAAGTCCTGATCACAATCAAAGGGAGAAGAACTAGGCTCTGTTTATCTAAATCATTATGGATTCATAAACATTTATCATTTTAGGGTTTGTAATCCAATATGACAGTTACTTATTTGTTACTCAAATTGTTCCAGCTGGCCATGGGGAACTCAGACAGGCTCCTGTATACTTTTGACATGGCCATATCATTCTCATTTGTTTAGTTTTGTTTTTTAGCAAGTCCTTACTTTCTGCCACAGAAGAAGCTTCAAGCTGTTTTTTGTTTTGCCTGCCTTGGTCTTAGAATCCACTATTTCACCAAAGAGTACAGGCTCCTTTCATTGAAAAATGGCATTTAAAAACAAGTATCTGGGTGCTGGCATTCATGACTACTTGGTTGTCACTATTTTGAGGTCTTTTCAACAAAGAGAGCCAGAAAAAATATTTATGCATCCTGCTCCAATATACCGGCAGACCTCAGAGATAGTGCAGGTTTAGTGCTAGACCACCGCAATAAAGCAAACACTGCAATCAGGTGAGGCACACAAACTTTCTTGTTTCCCAGTGCATTAAAAAGTTGTGTTTACACTGTACTATTGTATATTAAGTGTGTAAGAGCATTATATTTAAAAGAAAAATGTACATACCTTGATCTAAAAATACTTTACAGCTAAAAAATGCTAATGATTATTGGAGATTTCAGAGAATCAATCCTATAGTCGGTGCTGACTGATCAGGGTAATGTGGCTGAAATTTGGGGTGGCTGTGTCAATTTCTTAGAAGAAAACAACGAAGTTTGCTACATTGATTGACTCTTTCGTATATGAAATATTTCTCTGCAGCATACAATGAATGATATTTGACATCATTGTACCCACAGGAAAACTTTCAAAATTAAAGTCAGTCCTCTCAAACCCTGTTGCTGGTTTATCCGCTGAATTTATGTAGTATTCTAAATCCTTTGTTCTCACTTTAACATAATTCATAGCATCTTCAGCAGGAATAGCTTCCACCTCAGAAACCAATTTCTTTGTTCACTCATAAGAAGCTACTTCTCAACTGTTTAAGTTTTATCATGGGATTACAGTGATTCAGTTCCATCTTCAGGTTCCACTTCTAATTCCAGTTCTCTTGCTAATTTCATCACATCTACAGTTATGTCCTCCACTGATGTCTTGTAATACGCAAATATTATCCGTGAGGTTTGGAATCAACTTCCAAACTCCTGTTAATATGGATATTCAGACATTCTTCCTTGAACTACAAATGTTCTTCATGGCATCTAGCATACTGAATTCTTTCCAGAGGTTTCCCATTGACTCTCCCCAGATCCACCAGAGAAATCATTACCTATGGCAGCTATTGCCTTATGAAATGTACTTCTTAAAGAACAAAACTTGAAAGTCAGAATGACTTTTAGATCCACGGGCTGCAGAATGGATGTTGTGTTACCAGGGATAAAAACAATGTTAATCTCCATGTACATCTCCATCAGAAATCTTAGGTGATTAAATGCATTGTCAATGAGCAGTAATATTTTAAAAGGGATCTTTTTTTCTGAGTAGTGGATCTCAACATTAGGCTTAAAATATTCACCAAACCATGCCATAAACAAGTTTAGTTTATAAACAGATTTGCTGCCATCCAGACTTTGTTCCCTTTCTAGAGCACAGGCAAAGTAGATGCAGCATAATGCATTGGTTTCAACTTTAAAGTCACTAGCTGCGTTAACCCCTGATAAGGAAGTCAGTCTGCTTTTGAAGATTTAAAGCCAGGCATTGACTTCTCATTTTCAGCTAGGAAAGCCCTAGATGGATTCTTATTTCAATATAAGACTGTTTTCTCTATGTTAAGAGTCTATTGTTTTGCATAGCCACTTTTATCAATTACCTTAGCTAGATCCTCTGGATTAGCAGCTGCAGCTTCTGCATCAGCAATTGCTACATCACCTTGAACTGTGATGTTATGAAGAAGTCTTCTTTCTTTAACCTGTTGAACCACTTCTGCTAGCTTCAAACTTTTCTGATGAAGCTTCTGTGAAGAGAGTTAGGGTCTTGCTCTGGCTTTGGGCTTACGGTTGGTTTGATCTTCTTTTCAGATCACTAAAACTTCTCCATATCAGAAACAAGGCTCTTTTGCTTTCCTATTATTTGTGTGTTCACTGAAGCAGCACTTTTAATTTCCTTCAAGTACTTCACTTTTGCATGCACAAGTAGCTTACCTATGTGGCCCAAAAGGCCCAGCTTTCAACATGCCTTCCTTGTTAAGCTTAATTATTTCTGGCTTTTAATTTAAAGTAAGATATGTTGCAACTCTTCCATTCACTTGAACACTTAGAGGCCATTGCGGGGTCATTAATTGGCCTAAGTTCAATATTGTTTTATCTCAGAGCATAAGGAAGCAGAGAAAGAGAGGGAGGGATCCAGTGGAATAGTGAGAATACACATAATATATATCAATTAAGTTCACCATCTTATATGGACATGGTTCACAGTGCCCAAGAGGAACTGCAATAATAACATCAAAGATTACGTGTTACATAGTACCGTAACAGATGTAATAGTAAACAAAGTTGAAGCCAAGCACGATGGCTGTGTCCATAGCCCCAGCTATTTGGGAGGCTAAGGTGGGAGGATTGCTTGAATCTAGGAGTTTGAGACCACTCTGATAAACAAAGTAAGATCTTTCTCTCATTTTTAAAAATAAATTTAAAAGTAAATTTAAAAGAAGAGGTAGAGCAAGAGGCCAAATAGAAGCCTCCAGCAATCACCCCCTACATGAATATTAAACTCAACAACTATCCATGCAAACAAACACCTTCAGAGAGCCAGAAATCAGGTGAATAATCATACTACCTGGTTTATATCAAGGAAGGAAGCAGTGAAGAGAGCAGAAAAGCCAATCTTGAATTGCCTACACTACCTCCTCCAGTGCCAAGAGGAAAAAGAATCTGTGTGCCCAAAGGAGAGAATGTAAGTGATTGTGAGACTTTGTATGGAAACTCAAGGCTGGTCTGCCACAGAGGAGCACAACACAGGTCAGAAGTTTTCCAGTGTCCATGGAAGAAGCATAAACGCAAGCCTGGCCAGAGGAAAATGCTCAACCCTGAACCCTAAGTTCTACCTAGCCCCACCACCAGCTGAGAAAAAACAACCAGGGGCCTGGAGTAAATTCATAGGCAGTCAGGTCACAAAAACTGCAGTCCTTGGGCAATTCTTGTAGCTCTGCTGTCTCAGAGCCAGTGGACTTGGAGTGAACATGATCCAGTGAGGCCACCAGCATGGTAGCCTAGACAGTACCTGTGTCACGCTCCTTCCTAACTACAGGTAGTGCAGTTCAGGGAGTCTCCTATTTGAGGAAAGGAAGGAAAAAGTTCAGAAGACTCTGTTTTACAACTTGAGTACTAGCTTAGCCAATGTAAAACAAAGGAGTAAGTAGTTTCCTGAAGCCCCTAAGTCAAGGCCTCAGTTCTTGAAAGTCATTTCTTCACCCACGCTGAGCCAAAAGGAAACTTGCTGTCCTAAGGGAAGGACTGAGTCCTAGCAGGATTCATCACCTGCTGACTCTAAAGAGCCCTAGGGCTTTTAATAAACATCACAGACATCCAAACAACAGTTACCACAGGCTTTGGGTAAGACTAGGTTGATGCCAATGGTGACCAGGTGCTGGCAGCCACAGGGGAGGTGCCAGTGTCAATCCTCTTTCAACTCCAACAGCCCAGCACAGAGAATGAGAGGGGAAAGTGAGAGACTTTGCCTGGGTAATCCAGAGACTTCTCAATATCTTACCCAAATCTACCAACACGGTACCACCAAGAGTCTACAAGAGTAACATCAAGAGTAACTGGTACTGGTGAAACTTATTAAATGTAGAGTATCAATGTCTTTATATGGTGATTAAGAAAGTGCTATGAGGGCTATCTCTCACAGTACGATCAAAATGTTTCTGATTGCATATGAAGCACATTCTGCCCTATGATTGCACCAATGTACACAACTATGATTTAATAAAATTATTAAAAAAAAAAAAAAGAGTAACTGGTTGGTTTGGGACACCACCAGAGCAAATGTGGCTGCAGTGACCAAAGATGTAGATAATAACACTCAATTCCCTTAGAAAATCAGGAAAGCATTCTCAAGAAGGAAGGCCCAAATAAGTTCAGACTACAAAGAATAAAATATATTCCTAACTCTGCTATGCCCAGACATTGATGTATATCAAGAACATTCAGAAAAACATGACCTCACCAAATGAACTAAATAATATGCCAGTGAAAAATCTTTGAGCAACAGAGATACGTGCCCTTTCAGGCAATAAATTCAAAATATCTGTCCTGAAGAAGTTCAGTGAACTTACAGAAAACCCAAAGAAAGAATTCAGAGAGAAATTTAATAAAAATATTGAAATAACAAAAATAAGCAGAAATTCTGGAGTTTAAGAATTCAATTGACAAACTGAAAAATGTATTGAGTCTCTCAATAGTAGAATTGAGCAAGGATAAGAAAGTATTAGTGAGCTTGAAGACAGGCTATTTGAAAATACATAGTTAGAAAAGAAAACAAACAAAAAAATCAATGAAAAAGAATGGAGCACACCCAGAAGATCTAGAAAATAGCCTCAAAGGAGCGAATCTAACAGTGATTGGCCTTAAAAGGGAGGTAGAGAGAAATTAGGATAGAACATTTATTCAATGAAATAATACAGAGAACTTTCCAAACCTAGAGAAGGATATCAATATCCAGGTACAATAAGGTCACAGAACACCAAACAGATTTAATCTAAACAATGCTAGAATATTATACTCAGAAAAAGTATCCTTCAAGCATGAAACGGAAACAAAGACTTTTCAGATGAACAAAAGCTAAGGAATTTCATCAACACCGGACCTGTCCTAGAAGGAATACTAAAAGGAATTCTTCGATTTGAAAGCAAAGCACGTTAAGAAACAACATTGCACTTTCAGCACTGGGCGTAATCATGTACACAGAAAATCAGCTGAGGAACACTGGAATTAATCTGTACTATAGACCAAATGGACCTAATTGATATTTTCAGAAAGTTTAATCCAACAGCTGCAGGATATACACTTTTCTCCTCAGCTCATGGATCATTGTCAAGGATAGATCACCTGTTAGGTAACAAAACAAGTTTTAAAATTTTCAAAAAAAAAAAAAAACTAAACTAAAATCATACCAAGTATTTTTTTCTGACCATAACAAAAGCATTAGGAAGTACACAAGCAGCAGGCTCCTGAATCACCACTAGCTCAACAGATTCCATATTTCAAGAAATACAACAATTTCTTGAAATGAATGAAAATAAAATCCCGTCATATCAAAACATATGGAATACAGTAAAAGTGGTAATAAGAGGAAAACTTATAGCAATAAGTGCCTGCATCAAAAAATTAAAAGAGCTTAAGAAAATACCTAACAATGCATCTCAAAGAACTACAAGAACAATAGCAAATCCAACCCGAAATTAGTAGAGAAAAATAATAAAGATCGGAGCAGAGATAAATGAAGTTGAAACAAAAGAAATACAAAAGATCCATGAAAAAATGTTGTTTTCTTAAAGGATAGAAAAAAATTGAGAACTTTTAACCGGACTAAGAAAAAAAGAATTAAAGACTCTAATAAGTAAAATCAGAGATGGAAAACGAGATGTTAAAACTGATATTGCAGAAATTCAAAGGATCATTAGAGATTATATAAGCAACTACATGCCAATAAATTGGAACACTTAAGAAGAAATGGATAAATTCCTAGACACATACAACCTGCCAAGAATGAACCAGGAAGGATTCCAAAACCTGAGTAAACCAGTAACAAGTAATGAGACAGATGTAGTAAGAAAAAGTTTCTCTTCAAAGAAAAGCCCAGGACCTGATAACTTTACCGTGGAATTTGACCAAACATTCAAAAACAACTAATACTAATTCTGCAGAAACTATTCAAAAAACTCCAGACCAATTTTTCTGACAAACATATGCAAAAGTCCTCAATAAAATACTAACAAATTGAATGCAACACGGTAAAAAGATTATTCCTCACAGTCAAGTGAGATTCATTCCAGAGATGTAAGGGTAGTTCAAAATATACAAATCAATCAATGTGAGGATGAAGGGCAAACATCACATGATCATATAAATTGATGCTGAAAAAAGTATTCATTAAAATTTAGCACTCTTTCATGATTAAAAACTCTCATAAAAATGGTTGTAGAAGGAACTTGCCTCAACATGATAAAAGCCATATGCGACAGACCCACAGCTAGTATTGTACTGAATGGGGGGACATACTGGAAGTCTAGAGCAAGTCAAGAGGCCCACACTTTCACCACTGTCATTCAACATACCCACAACTAGAGCAACCAGACAAAAGAAAGAAATAAAAGACATCCAAATGGAAAAAGAGGTACAATTTTCCTTGTTTGCAGATGATATGTTCTTATATTTAGACAAACCAAGAGATTTGACTAAAAATCTTTAGAAGTGATGAACAAATTAAGTTGCAGTATAGAAAATACACAAATAAGTAGCATTTCTTTATATCAGCAGTAAATAATCCAAAATAGAATTCAAGAAATTAATCCCATTTACAATAGCTTCAAATAATACAAATTACCTAAGAATAAACTTAACCAAAGAAGTCTAAAACCTCCATAATTAAAACTATAAATCATTGACAAAATTAAAAGAGGGCATAAAATGAAGAGGACTCAAAAAAATGCAAAGATAGTGGATAGCCATGTATTGGAAGAAACACTATTATTAAAGTGTCCATACTATGCAAAGCCATCTACAGATTCAAAACAACCTGTACCAAATACCAATGACATTCTTCACAGAAATAGAGAAAAATAATCCTAAAATTTATATTGTACCACAAAAGATCCAGAATAGCCAAAACCATCCTGAGCAAAAAGGAAAAAAAAAATGCAAAAATCATATTATCTGACTTCAAAGTATATGACAGAGCTGTAGTAACAAAAAGAGCGTAGTTGGGCATGGTGTGTGTGGGGGGGTGCACATCTTTGAGTGCAGAAGGTAACTACAAGAGGGACACCTAACAAATTCAAATATTTTGAACTGGTTGTACTCTCACATTAACCTGAAATTAAAAAAAAAAAAAAAAACAGCATAGTACTGACAAATAAACACACACAGAGACCAAGGAAACAGAACAGAGAACCCGGAAATAAATCTGCCCTTCAATAGTGAGTCTATCTTTGACAAAGTTGCCAACAACATACAGTAGGGGAAGGACAGTCTCTTTAATAAATGCTGCTGGGAAAAATGGATATCCTTATGTAGAACACTGAAACTAGACCCTCATCTCTCACTACACACAAAAACCAAATCAAAATGGATCAAAAGCTCGAATCTGAGACCTGAAACTTTGAAATTACTAAGAAAAAATGCTGGGAAAATGTTTTAGAACACTGGTCTGGGCAATGATTTCTCTCCCCAAACACAGGCAACTAAAGCAAAATTGGACAAATGGGATCACATCAAGCTAAAAAGCTTCTGTACAGCAAAGGAAACAATTAACAAAGTGAAGAGACAACCCACAGAATAGGAGAAAATATTTGCAAACTATTTGTCTGACAAGGGATTAATAACCAGAGTATATAAGGAGGTCAACAACTCAATAGGAAAGCATTAAATAATCTGATTTTTTTAATGGGCGAAGGATTTGAATAGACGTCTCCCAAAACAAAATGAACAAATGGCCAATAGGTATATGAAAAAAATGTTCAACATCATAGTCATCGGAGAAATACAAATCAAATCTATAATGAGATATCATTTCACTCCTGTAAAAATGGCATTGATCAAAAAGATAAGCAACAACAAATGCTGGTGAAGATGTAGAGAAAGTGGAACTCGCGTAGACTGTTGGTGGGAATGTAAATTAGCACAGCCACTGTGGAGAACAATATGGACGTTCCTCAAAAAACTGAACATAGAACTATTACATGACACAGCAATCCCACTGCTGGGTATGTGTCCACAGTAAATGATGACCAATATATTAAAAAGATGTCTGCACTCCCATGTTTATTGCATCATTAATCGCTGCAGACACAATTTGGATTCAACCTAAGTGTCCATCAGTGATTTAATGGAATTCATTTATTATTTCATTTTATTTTTGTTTTAGAGACAGAGTCTCACTTTATCGCTCTCAGTAGTGTGCCGTGGTGTCTGAGCTTAGGCGATTCTCTTACCTCAGCCTCCTGAGTAGCTGGGACTACAGGCACCCACTACAACACCCGGCTATTTTTTTGTTGCAGTTTGGCCAGAGCCGAGTTTGAACCCACCACCCTTGGTATATGGGGCCAGCACCCTACTCACTGAGCCACAGGTGCCACCCTCATCTATTATTCCTAACAGATTTTTTTGTACAACCTTTAGGGTTTTCCCCTCCAGAAGAACATGATACTTGCAAACAAAGACATTTACTCTCTCCTTTTAGTATTTGATTGTCTTTTATTTCTTTCTCTTGACTAATTTGCTTTGGCTAGGACTTCCAGACCTCTGTTGAACAGTCATAACGAAAGTGGGCACCCTTATTCCTGATCTTAAAAAAGAAGCATTCAGACTTTTTGTTGAATATGTTATCTGTGGACTTGTCATATTTGGTCTTTATTGTACTGAGAAGTATTCTTCCTACATCTAATATTTTAAGAATTTTTATCATGTTTCAATTTTGACTGTATCTATTGAGATGATCATATGATTTTGTCCTTCATTTTGTTAATGTGCTTATCACATTTTTGATTTTCATATGCTGAGTCATCTTTACAACCTTGGGATGAATTCCATTTGATTATGGTGAATGATCCTTTTAATGGGCTGCTTAGTTGGATTTGCTGGCATTTTATTGACAATTTTTATATATGTGTTAATCAGAGATATTGGTATATAATTTCATTTTTTTATACTACTCCAGCTTAGGTATCAGGGTAATTCTGACATGGTAAAATGAGTTTGCAAGTATTTTATACTCTTTAAATTTTTGAAATTGTTTAAGAAGTATTGGTTTAAGTATTAGTTTAAGTATTTAAATTTTCAGTAGAATTCAACAGGGAAGTTATCAGGTCCTAGGCTTTCCTTTTGTGGGAAATTTTTTACTGGTTCAATCTCTTTGCTCTTTATTAGTCTGTTTGGATTTTCTGTTTCTTCATGATTAAGTGTGGTAGGTTGCATGTGTCTACAAATTTATGTTTCTTCTAGGAAATCTAATTTCTTGGCATACAGTTTTTCATAAGTCTATTACGCCACTTTGTATTTCTGTGATATCAACTTTAATCTCTCCTCTTTCATTTCTGACTTTGAGTCTTCTTTGTTTTTTCTTAGTCTAGATAATGTTAGTTTGTTTTCTTCATTTTAAAAGACAAATTTTATTACATTGATTTGTTTGGACCAATGGCAAACTTCCTGCTGGAGTCATTGGACAGGCTGTCCTAGGACATGGGTCAGGAGGTGGGCATGCCTGGTGCTTGGGTGCATTCAAGTGGACAAGTTGATTGGGTCTAAGAGGGTGGGTGTGCAGCCTGGATTCAGGATGGCAGGCCTGAAGCCTGTATCTTCAGGGGCTTGCCTGATACCAGGGTCCACAGATGCTGAGCTGGCACTGGAGGTGAGACTTGAGTCTGAAGTTACAAAAATTGACTAGGTGCTCATGTAGGCCTAAATCTTGGGCCACTAGGAAATACTTGGAACCTGAGTCTGCAGAAGATGGCATGACACTGAAACAGGCCTGGGCCCTGAATCTATAGTTTATGTTTCGCCTTAGGTATCTTCAGGGGTGGTTCTAGAGACTCAGACCAGAGGGGCAGAGCTAGAACCAGGTTCTACTATGGTGAGTCTGTACTCTGAGTCAGCTGGAGCAAACCTGGAGCCTGGTGCCTCTCATGGGGACAAAGAGACCAACCTGAAGCCTGTCGCCAGCCTGGTGCTGGGATAGACATGGTGCCTGGATCTATAGAGGCCACTCTATAGCCCATTATCACAGGTACTGTCCTGCACCCTGGGGCTATGGGAACTAGTGAAAAGCCTGTGTCTGTTTGGGCTTATCTGGAGGCTAGATGTGCAGGTACTGGGTGAGGTCTGAGATAGCTGGCCTAAGTCTTGGAGCTACAAGGGTACATGAAAATATGGGTCTACCGGAACAGTCCTGGAGCCTGCTGGGCTAGCACTGAGGTCCACTGGGATGGTCAGGATGCTGGATCTGCTAGAGCATGGGACTACAGGGGCCTGCCTGAAGGGTGGGGCTGCAGGGGCAGCTCTGGCACTGGGCAGGTCGGGAGCCTGTATCTATAGAGGCCAGCCTGGATGCTGGTTCTATGGGTGCCAGCTTGAAAACTAGGACTTCATGGCTTGGCCTCATGTAGGAATGAGCCTGATTCTGTGGGGGCCTGCCCAGCACTGCTTTTTACTGGGGTGGGCCTGATATGGGGTTTAAGATAAGTCTGGAACTTAATTTTCTCTTCCTTTTCCAAGAGAAAGGTATCTCTCTGTGTAATGTGTGACTAAGATTAGGGAAGAGGTGACATAGGTAATGTAAAATTGTCTTTCCTGCCCTCTTTAACGTGACTTTTCTTGTTTCTGTGTTGCACCCAGATGCTATAATTTCTTATCTGGTTTTCTTAGATCTTGCAAAAGTATTTTCATGAATGGATGGTCTCGTTCTGAGGCACAACAAGCACTGGAAAGTCTTATTCTGCCATCTTGCTGATGACAAAATAAGTTAGCAAATTACCCAGTGCCAAAATCACACAGAGTATATTCTCTAATTCTAGGATGTATACACTATAAATGAATAACAAAAAATAAAATTGGAAATTAATCTTTGGCTCAAAGCATTAATCATAATGGAAATTGGAAATTATTTTGAACTAAATTATAATAAAAATGCAATATATTAAATTCTGTAGGGTGGAAAGCCATGGTTAGAGATAAATTAAGCATCCATTAGAAAAGAAGAAAAACTAAAATTAATTGAATTAATTATCCAATATGAGATGCTAAAAAGAAAATAACAAATTAAACTTAATGAAAGAAGAAAAGAAATCCAGAAAATAATAAAACAGAAAACCCAATACAAAGAATCAACCGAGTACTAAACTTTCTCTCTGAAAATAATTAATAAAATTAATGATTAATAATTTTAATCATTAATAAAACGATTAATAAAATTGCTCATTCCCAGATGATATTGGCCATAAAATAAAGAAGGCAGAAGTACATAATATAAAGAATTAAAAAGTGACAATATTATGGATTCTTTAAAATTTTAAATATGCATCATTTTGTGACTAAATTCGACAAATGTTAAAGAATTGCACACATTCATTGTGCTTAGTTACCTAAGCAAAAATAAGAATAAATTGGAAATCTAAATAGTACTACAATTGTTAATGAACTCTGTAATCACACATTCTCACTTAAAGAGAACTTTAAAACTGATGGCTGTGCCTATAGTCTATCAAACTTAAGAAAGAAATAATGAAATGTAATAGAAACTATTTCAGGGAATATAAAAAATAAAATACTTCAAAACATTATAGGAGATCACTATAATCTTGATACCAAATGACAAGGACATTAAAACACATAAAAACTACAAGCTAATATTACTTGTCAAAATTGGTGCAAAATTTCTTTAAATAATGGAAAATCTAATCCAGCAATATAATAGGGTTGCAACTAAATAGAGTTATTTCAAAAATGCAAAGTTAATTTAACTTTAAGAATAAATCAAAGTATTTCACTATATGAATGGAATAAAAGAGAAAAATAAAACCCTACAGCAAGCATCATAACCATTTGTTGAGGTTTTCCTTGATAATCTGGAATAAGAATATACTATTCATTATCAGCACTCATGTTCAGTATTTTGCTAGAGAGTCTAGCCAGTACAATAAGACAGGAAAAAAATTAGAAGGAATAATCTTTGGAAAGAAATAAAACGGTCATTTATCACAATGTATTATTGTGAATGCAAATAAGTAAAAAAGAATCTGCATGTAAATTACTATGAGTATACACTGGATTTGGTACAGAAATACATTATATTTCTATATTACAAAAATAAACTATTAGAAAACTATAAAATATGCCATTGATAATAAAAAATTAGATACCAAGGAATAAATCTAATAAAAAAAAGTGCAAGACACTTACATTAAAAAATAGTGAAACATTTTAAGAAAAATTAAAGAAAACCTAACTAATGAAAGGACTTAACATGCTCATACTTTAGAAGACACTGCTTTGAAAGATGCTGGTTTTTCTACAGATTGGCCCATGTATTCAATTTAATTCCCATCAAAATCTCCTATGTTTTTGAAACTAAAAGCTCCTTTCAAAATTTATAGCTAAATGCCAAGGGCTCGGTATAGCCAAGATGCTTAAAGAAGAACAGGAGACAGCGGCAGAAGGATTTACTACTGCAGTTTAAAACTGATTATAATGCAACGTTAATCAAAAAATGATTAATGAAAAGAGGAATAGGCAGACTAACAAAATGGAATGTAAACCAGGACATCCATTCAGTACTGCTTAGATACTTATTTTATGAGGAATGTGACATTTCAGAAATGTGGGCAAAGGGCATTTTAACAAGTGATGCTGAGAAAATTTGATTTCCTTATTTAAAAAAATTAATTTTGACCCATTTTCATGCCATACTCAAATCCAGACCAAGTATACGTCTAAATACAAAAATCCACCAACACAGCTTATAAAAGATAACAAACATCTTTTTAATGAAATTTTCGGAAAGGTATTTTATAGTATATAGAAAGCATTAAGCATACAGGCAAAAACTCATAAATAGGATTATATCAAAATTAAGAACCCTGGCTCCTCAAAAGTACTATTAATGAATTAAAAGGCAAATGACATAATGTAAGATGATTTCAACATATATAACTAGCCAAGGGCTCATGTCTAGGTTATAAAAAGCATCTTTTTTGTTAGGAAATAGGTGAATAGCCTAATTAAAAAATGGGCAAGAAAATTAGGTAGATACTTTACAGAAAAATATACCTGAATGGCCAATATGCATATGAAAATGTACTCCATTTCATTAGTTACTAGGGAAATGTATAATAAAATACACCCTCACTAGAAAGTTTGAAATTTAAATAACAATTCCAAGAGTTGGAGAAAATTTGTGACCAGGAGAATCAAAGGAAGTACAATGATACAAGGAAACAATCAGCATTCATGTTATCTCTTAAAATTGAACATGTGTATACCTATTGACCCAGCAATTCTATGTCTAGATAATATGTTCTACAAAAATGCTGAAACGGACCTGTTGATAACTCCTATGAGCTCAAAACAAGAAATGATAGGAATGCTTGATTGTAGAATGAATAACAAACCTGTATCACTTTAGAATGGAATATTCTAAATAAATAAAAATACTATAGTTATGTGCAGCAAAGTAAATGAATTGCACAAACATGTATTGACAGCTATGAAAACCATTACACATTGAATTACTGTATTAATAATATACTTACTTAAAGTTCAAGATTAAATTGTGTTTAAAATACTCCAGATCGTGGTTACTTTGGGAGAGGGGGAAGTACATAGGATCATGAAGGAATATGGGAGGGTTTTCTGGTGTACTTATAATGTTCTATTATTGGGCTAACGTGAAGGCTTCACTGTCTTCTTACGGGGACAACTCACTGATATTTGGCATACTTTTCTATGGGTTATTCTTAACAGTAAAGAAGAATGTAAAGCAATCAGAAGAGAATATTCAGACTTCCCACCACCACACCAATTCACTTACCAGGGTCTATACCCATACGCTCTGTCTTCCCATCAAATGCTAAACCCCTGAGTCAACCCTGATTTCCTCCCTTCCTGTCTCCTCAAAACATCGCTTAAGAATTCTTTCCCATCTCCCGCATCATTAAAATGTTCTTTTAAATGAATTATTATGAATTATCTTAGCTAATGAATTATTTTATTCAACAGCATCTGAACAAAAGTTTTTTTGTCTATTGAGGAAAATCCATTAAGTTGACCCTATTTTTCCGCTAGCTGCTGCCCTGTTTTTCTACTACTCTTTTCCTGTACTTGCTGTCTCCACATCCTCTCCTCTCATCCTCTCTTAAACATCCTCTTAACCAGGCTTTTCCCTGACACCACTTCACAATAATTTTTCCCTTGTCATGGTCACTAATGATCTCCCTACTGACTTTCCAATGACCTTCAACCTCATCTTACTTGATTCATTTGCAGTATTGGCTAAAATTGACAGATCCCTTCCATTAACTTCTGGGACACATTCTTTGGTTTTCCTTCCACCTCACAAGGGGCACCCCTCCTTAGATTCCTTCTCTGCGTCTTCCACTTTTTCTAGACCTCTTAATGTTAAAGCTGAGCCTGGGTTCATTAGTTTGTACATTCTCATTCTGTTGATGACCTCATCCAGTCCTCCCAGGTGTATCCAATCTTTTGACATCTCTGTGCCACACATTAAATACACAAACACTAACTAAAGCTAACAAACATTTCGTGACATCTGCCACCACAGATAATCAAAAGAGTCCTCACTTAATTCACATGTGGCCTACAGGCTACAAGTTGGACTCATCTGGATTTTTGACATCTTAAATTCAACATTTCCCAAACTGAACTTTAGATTTTCTCTCCCATACCTTCATTCTTTCAGTAACTCAGAATAAAAATCTCAGAGTCATCCTTGATTCCTCTCTTTCTCTGAAATTCTAATTTAATCCATCAGGAAATTCTATTCGGCTCATTGTTTTAAAAATCATCCAGACTCTGGAACGTGACTAATTTTCCCTCTCCTCACATCTGCTCTCTTCTTCCAAGCCGCCGTTGTCTCCCACCTGGATTACTGCAGTGGCCTCATGAAGCTCTTCCATCTCTATTTTGCCATCCTTCAACTTGTAAAAAAAATTATACCAAAGTAATATTTTTACATTATTTGTCAGATTATAATAAAGATCTGATTAAAACCCTTCCAGGGCTTCTCCTCAGAATAAAAGCCAAAGTCCTTAGATTGCAAAGGGCTACCTTTTGGCTATTCTGCTGTCTGTGTCCAGGACACTCCTCCTCACCTAAAACAGCTCCTTCCTGGTGCCCACACATACTCATAACGACACTCCAGCACCACCCAACTAGCTGATTTCTCTGTAAGAAATGCGAATTTACAAATATCTGGAATCACCTCCCTCACTTACTTCAATCTTTGCCTGTATTTAACCTTCTCAATGTCACGTGCTCTAAGCCTTCTACATGGCATTTCAGGTTGCAACTTCTTTCCACTTCACATTCCTGAACCCCTTTTCCCTGTTTGTTTCTATAGTGTCCTTATTTTTAATAAGATACTAAAGAATCCTATTTATTGTGTTTGTTATGTCTGCATTCCTCACCTCACTGAAATGCAAGGTCACAGGGTGGTAGTTTCTGTTTGTTGTATTTGCTGGTCCATTCCAAGTGACTGGTACATGATAGTTGCTCAATAAATGTGTTCTAGATAAGTGAATAAATGTGGGAGCTCCCTGCTCTTCTACATGCTTTGTCAATAAATCCAAGGATGAGAAAAACCACTGGAAAATTATGAACAACTAAATTTTTTTTCAAAACAAAAAAATGAGAAAAAATTGATACTGATTTTTAAGAAAGATTGGAATGAACCAGGTATGCTATGTTAGAGGAATAAAAAGTCCATTAGGTTGCATGTGAAGAAGAAACCTGTATATTTTCCTTAGAAAATATTGCTCCAGAGCCCATCAAAGGGAGGACGCAGGGAATATTAAGTTGAAATTTTGAAGGGAAAACAAAAGGAGAGAAAACATCAGAGCACCAGGCAATCATGGAACATTAACTAAGTGGGAACAGAGACACTGAATGGCTAGCGCAGGAGAATGTCTATCCTGCTTCACGTTATGAAGGAAGGAAAGCTTCCAGTCCAAATGTAATGCACTAGCCTCACCTGTGATGGTCTCAGCGATTATGCCAATACGGTGCATGGTTAGCACATTCGTAAACATCATTGCACTTAATTACGGAATGTTAGCTTTTATCCAAAACTCTGTAAGCCTAAATTATTTCCCTAGAAATATTCACACGTAAAGACAAGCTAATACTTTCTCCCTAACACTAGCTATTTGAAAATAAATGACAGGACACAAGCATCCTACAGCCTCAGAAGTCACAGACCTCAGGCGGAGGGCATCTCATCAACTGGACTTGCTTTGGAGCAATCTTTAACTTACCAAACAATAAGGATTCCCTTGAGCTGATTTTCTAAAATCTTTACGTAAGCTCCTCTGTAACTAAAGCTCTACTTATCAGAAATAGAGTAGACTAGGCAATACTACAGAGAAAATCAAAGTGAAATCAATACCTTTTATGGGGAAAAATGACATATATGAAATCCTCTAATTCCTCCGTATTTCTTGGAAGGAAAAAAAAGTCTTCTGCTGTAACATTTAGAAGAAGGCTAAGAGGATTACACTAGGTCATTTGCAGATCTTAGTCAGACTCATCCATTCAGGTATAGATAACACTATGTATATTAACTCAATGCCTACTGTGTGCCAGAAACAAAAATTAAAGCTCATTAACAAATTAACAACCTGGACTTGAGAGAAATAAGTTTACCAATACCTCGAGTGACATGTTGTAAATATTGTGTTAAAAGAAAAATAACAAATAGTTCATGGCCCGGGAGATCGAAGAAGAGGAAAAAATAATCTAGCTCTGATTTCAGAAGACATCAAGTCAACCTGTCATAAACCAAAAAAGTTTATAGAAAATGGAAAAAGTGGGGAGCAGTACTCACAAGGGAAGAAAGAACAAAAGTGTGCATGCCAAGAGGACCCCCAAGGGAAGTGCATTTCACAGCCTGCCTTCTGCACTTGAAGTCATCTGGGTGAAGCTTGCTTGTGGGAAAGAATGATAGCTAAAGTTAAAAAGAAAGACATGGCCCAATTTTAAAATGCCTCATTTGCCAACTTCAGTAATTTAAACTTTCCTGAAGACTATGAAAACCCCTTAACAGAATTTAGTTATAGGAATGCCATGATTTAATTTGCATTTAATATCCCTGGGAAAGTCCTGGCAAAGATCAATTGTAAAGAAAAAAAAAGAAAGCAGAGAGAACTTTCGGGAGGACATGACAACCATCAAGGCAAAAAGAGATAAAGGAATAAAGTAAAACAGTTACAGGTAGAGATGGACAGAAAAGGCCGTGCTCCAAGTAAAATATAAGAAGTAGATTCAACAGGATCTGGTGATCGGGGAAGTCAGGAAGAGCATTGGAGGAAGAAAGGGCTCTGACCCATTCCAGTTTTCTGGTGTGAGTAACTGGATGTGGTGATATCTCTGATAAAATATGATCAAGAGTAGGTTTGGAGAAGAAAGTATGAAGTCCAGTTTTGACATGTCAATTTAGAGACGTGTCTAGAACAAGACAATGGGAATAACCAGCCAGTGGTTATGCATGCGATTTTGAAGTTAAGAAAAGAAATTTGAAGGTAGATAACGATTTGGGAGTTAGGCTTAGGTGAAGTTACATATGTTGACTACACAGAGTAAGAAGAGCAAACGATCAAGGATTGTACTCTGGGAAACACTAATCTTTCAGGGTTAGATTATGATGATAAACCATTAAAGAAAATTGAGAATGAGACAGTAGAAAATGGGAGAAATATTCAAGGGTAATCTCAAAGCAGAAGAGAATGGGTCTTGGGTGAAATATAAGATAGACATAGGCAAATGCATGCATTACTCAGTGACTGGGAAGTGAATGATGACTTTATGGTTTTCAAATACCACTGATCTGAAGGGAAAAAAATGACTTTGATTAGAGCAGTTTTTTTGGAGTGATGGGAAAAGAATGATGTAAAGAGGATATGTAATGAGGTGAAAATGAGTGTGCATGATTTTTAAAAGTTTGCTTCCAAAGGCGAGAGCTAAGATAAATCATATGTAATTTTCAAAGGCAGTTCTGTAGTGGTTCACAAGATTTTCATATGGTGGGAAAAGCAGATAGAAAAATTTTGATTTCACAGGTGGACAAAGTAAATAAAAAGCAAGGTTAACACAAAGGGACAAGGGGATGGGATCCAGAGCACAGAAAAAATTCTTAGTTTGGATAAGAACAAACTGAAAGTTCAAATATGTGCCTTTTATAAAATAGGGTCTTTGGTTCATAATCACTGAAAGAGTAGACAGAATGAATAGATGAATTAGAGAAAATGGACTTCATTTTTTTCAGTTTTCTTATCTTCTCTTTAAAAATAGGAATAGAAATCCCTGTCTCATTGGGGCAATGCAATAACTATGAAGTGAGACTGCAAATCTAAAGTAGTTAGCAGGATTTCTGCCCCCGTGACAGGCTTTGATGATTGGTAGGTCTTATTCTTCATACTGAAGCAGCAGATTAGCCTTCAATGCCAAGAGCACCCCATTGCATTTTTCACTATCCAGGATCCATAACTCGTGTACTGAGCAAAAGCAATGGCAGAAAAGAAATGATGCTGTCAGGGTGTGCCCCAGGGAAAGAAAAGAGTGACTTTGTTGCTTGGAAAATACTGCTATTGTCACTCTTGGGAGAACCAAAAATAGAAAAGCTAGATTTTTCCTGAAAACTGACAGTTGTCTCGTTCTACCTTAACAGGTATCTCCCTTGGCAGCCTTAAAAGTTAATAATAGCTAGATAAGGATTCAGCCAAGAGCAAGTTGGGGCTCCCTTTCAGCCCTCCAACCCCTCAAGGAAGGGCAACGCTGAGCCCTCCTATCCGGCAGCTCAGCTTCCAGAACCTCAGAGCTGCTCTTTACTCTTCTCCGTCTATTCCAGGTCTGTGGAAGTGAAAAGCTGCCTCCTTCACTTTAAAAGACACATTTATATGTTTACATTTTAATGTGTATTTTCTCTCCTCTGGGTTAAGAAAGACCTTTCCCTTCTAAGTGTTCTTGCTGCGTCTTCCATATATATTCTCCGTGTCAAATTGTATATACATTCTACATATTTCATAAGTTATAAATGATTTCCCAACTATATAATAAATGATGCAAGATAAAGAGCTACCCAAGGAAATACTTAACTGACAAAGGCATCTTTTTCAAACACAAATTACATAGTGTTCTTGTGACTAACCACTGCAATATAAAGTTGTCGGCTGCTTGCGTGCATTTAATTTTCTGACTCACTGCTGTCATCGGTTTTGTATTTTATTTCTGTCCTGATAAAAACTGGAAATATGATAAAACTGTTCAAGTCTCTCAATTTTGTACTAACAATACAATAAGCCTATTTATGTCCCAAAGAGCTCCTTTACTCACTCCAACATTCATTTGGCTATTGACACCAAGAATCCCCAAAAGGCAGCACTGTGTTCCGGTTAAAACAAAAGGTTCTCCTTCTCTTCCTTCCTTCATTCTTTCCTTCCTTTCAACAGATAACATGTATTTGACTGTTGACCAGGGACAATGCTAGTCACCGGGGAAGACATGAAAAATGGGGAGATGCTGGCCCTGCCTCAGGCAAACCCTAAGTTGAGAGAACTAGGATCTCAACTAAGTGAACACAATGGGGAGAAGGTGGGTGTAAGACAAGTGATTTTGCAAAAGGTCAAGGAAGCATCCACACAGGAACTCTCAATTGGGTTGAGCCTTAAAAGATAACGAGGACATAGACAGATAAAAAATATGAGGGACTTGGGAACGTTCATGGGATCATTATTCAAGGTAGCCATAGTTGTTTCCATGGGGAAACAACTTAAATGTTCATTCATTCATTAATTTAAAAAATTGCAGTATAACCACACAATGGAATATTATTCAACCACAAAAAGGAATGAAATATGGGATGAACTTGAAAACATTATACCAAGTGGAGGAAACCAGTCACAAAAGACTGCATTTGGTATGAATTCCTTTCTATGAAATGTCCAAAATAGGAAAATCTATAGGGACCAGAAAGTAAATGACTGGTTGCCTAGAACTGGAGACTGAGTGTTAGTGGGCAACAAATTTCTTTATAGGAGGATGAAAAAGATTCAGAATTATCAATAGATATTGGTAACATTTACACACCCCTGTGAATTTACTAAAAATGTTGCACTGTACATTCTAAATAGGTCAATTATATGGTATATGATTTACATCTCAATAGAGCAAGTTGTCATATTAAAAAATAGATAAGGAAATATATTTAAACAAAAGGAAAAATCTATGCCCAAACATGGAGACAGAAATATTTCTTCTACCTCATTATTTTTCAAACTTTTTATCTCATGGCACACTTGAACCTATAGTGGCATGCTTCAATTATGTTGATCACAAAAAAACAAAAGTTAAAAAAAGAATATACTTACTGTGTTTTGAACTTCTTTAGAAAATAACTTAATTATCTTTAAAAAATTTCACAGCACACCTCAAACCAGGCACACTGGTTGAAAATCACTGCTCTGGCTGAAGAATAGTTAACATGGTAGAGTGGAAGGTGGCAGGTGTGTGCTGTTGGCCTCACCACTGAGTTGGTGAATTTCATGGGCTATGTAGAGACATCACACATCACAAAAATCTTTTTTTTTTGCAGTTTTGGTCTGGGGCTGGGTTTGAACCCGCCACCTCCAGTATATGGAGCCAGTGCCCTACCTCTTTGAGCCACAGGTGCCACCTGAGACATCACACATCTTTAAGTAGAGTGTGCTATGTGTGTATGTTTGAGAACAGACATTTTCTCAACAATTTGAAGGAGGATCTGTGGAAGAAAAGAGGCCAGCAAAAGAAATCAATAAATTGAATTGTCTGCTAATCTTTAGTTAACCGGGACAGAGATAAAGTTGAGGCTTAACACAAGACTGGGTATTTTGAAATCACCAATTCTTAAAAAAAAAAGAGCACAAAAATCACAAGCCACTTGTAGATGCTATTTGCATTTGTTATTACGATACACAAATCTTCCCGTGAACATATGTGACAAATGTTTGCAAGGACAAACAGGTCATGTCTAACACAGCGAAACCTAAATGTACACATATTCATATAAGCTATGAAGGCGTGCACACAAGGCATGTTATTCATGTCATTGAGGACCAATGACCTGTAGCTGGAAATACTCTGATTAAGAATGTTCGCTTCTGTAAATGAATAAAGTCAAACTGTTGTTAAGAACATCATGTCACAAGTCCACACTCAAGTCCTGGGCTATGCAGGGTTCTCTAGGGTTTCTACTGGTGTAGCGACAATGATAAGAAAAAGAATTTTCATGAGGCAACACACAGAATGTGGATCACACAGCAGCATTTCCTGAAGCACAGCTGGTAGACCATTTGTATCCCAGTCTGTGCATATTTAAAACTCGGAATTTCCGACCCCTATTGAGATGTGGTGAATTAGGATTTCTGGAGGCAAGGAAGTACGGGAATCTGCACATCTATAAGCGGGTGCCTCTTGTATACCTGAACTAAGTTTCAGCAACTCAGAGAACATTTAGGAAGGACATCATTCAAGATGGCATTTACTTAGAGAAGTTTGTTTTGTCCCTGAATACTCCTACAACAATCTTCATCCAAAATCACCTTGTGCCTGAGGCAGGGGTTGATGTCTTCCATGTAACTGCTGCATCTCTAGCAAGTAGAATGCTTCTTCACACCTGGCAGACACTCCATTAAGTATTTATTTAATGAATAACTTGATGAGGCTGTGTGGGTATAATGTATATACACACATCAGAAATTATGGAAATTACTTTTATATACAGGCTTACTTTTCATTTAGAGCAAATTTTTACAAGGTTCTCGTTTACTATGTTATGTAGTACTGTCATCTTGCTTTAAAGGGCCCACATTTAATGGGGCATCTTTGAAGGGTACAGGTGAAACTTACTAAATGTAGAATATAAATGTCTGAACACAACTAGGAAAATGCCAGGAAAGCTGTTAACCAGTTCGATGAAAATATTTCAAATTGTATATAAAACCAACACATTGTACCCCATGATTGCATTTATGTACACAACCATGATTTAATAAAAAAAAATGCTAAAAAAACAATAAATAAATGAAGTGATCATGTTGCCTATAAGCCAAAGGAAATGAGGCCAGAAGGCTCTCTTCATTCTGCTGAAATCAATGTGCAGCTCTCATTCTGTATCCTGACTGCATTTGTCCTTTTAAAACAATAAAGCAAGCATGTTCACAAAGAAAGGGCAGTCTATTAGGGAAGAAATTGTATTTTCATAACCAAGAACAGTATTTCCTTCTAGAAGTACAAGTGCAAATGAATGAGGTTGTAGTTGATTTGAGGTTGTGGGAATTACAATTTGGAGTCTGTAGAAACTTCCAAGGAGTTAGATGAAATTTCTGATTTTTAAAACCACAGGCCAAAGCTTCCATTGAGATGTCCAGCTGGCCCTCTTTCACAATCGGTTTTCTTATTTCCGAAATTTCCCCCAGGTAGCACAGGCCCTGACTCTAACATAACTTGGGAGACCCAATATGCATTTCAGATTCTATTGGGTCATTTCTGTAGTCATTTACTTGCTGATGTGGGCAAAGCCACAGAAATCAAAAGTAAATGACTCTGAATATATTTTATTAATTTCAGGTGAAAATGTGTATTTTTGTTCCAAGAAAGGATTTTCTCAGCTATTCAACAGCACAGCCAAGAATAAATACTACCATGCCACACTACAGAAAATTCACATGTCAATTACACACAATTACATGCTTAATTATTTAAAGTACATAATAAAAAACTCATTATTTCATGTATTCTCTACCTCATGTAATTGCCTCCCTACTTCCTCTTTATTGCCTCAGCCCACACATACAAGCATCATTGGGTCTAGCCTACTGTATCCTCTTTCTCAGTTTTGTTCATTTCTTTCCTGTTCTACCACATTTTCACAGTGGACGCCACAGTAAACACTATCTATATCCCCATCCATTCTGCACTCTCAGCCCACTTCTTACCATTTTCTCAGGACACTTTGTGTATCAGGATGGTCCATCTTGTTCTTTGTCATCCACTCTCACCACCCAAGACCCAACAGAAAGAGTGATCTAACTAAATCACGAATATATAAATTTTGCTGTCTCACTATTGCTCAAAATCCTACACAAATTCCCTCCACCTTTTAAACAAAGTTCAAGTTCTTGTCCAATGGCTACAAGGCCCATTGTGATCAAGCTCTTTATTGCTTGTAAAGACTGAGTTCTCTTGGCCTCTGTAGTTCATTCAACTGTATAGTGGCTGCTCAGCTTTACAGAATACAGGATGGTCCCTTTTCTCCCTAACAGTCTTTGTATATGCTATTTCCTCTGCCTGAAAACCTTAAAATAACTTCCTCTAAAAAGCCTATTCTAAGGTTTAATAGGGTGTCCATGGCACATTTTATATTCCAAAGGTGGCCACAATAGTAATTTCCATGCCAAACACATTTTCACAATGCAATTTTAACAATCCTTCCAATGAGTGATGGCACTCATGTCCCTTCCTCTGGCATCAGGGCAAGCTTGTAACTCATTTGTAACCAACAAAAATGTGGCAGAATAATAATGCACAACTTTTGAAGCCAAGTCAAAAGAGGTGATGCCACATTGCTCATTAAAAGGCTTGTGCTCTACCCTCAAATTAACCTGAAACGATAATAAAATAAATCAGTAAATTAAAAAATTTGTGCCCAGAGGCTTGAGCTTCCATGTAAGAAGCCCAACCTCTCTGAGCTATCTCTGCTGTGAATAAGCTAAGCCACATACCGGGAACTCCCGCGCGAAGCCCTTGAGTCTTCCTGGTGTAGAGGACAGACAGGTGAGTGAATGAGCCTTCATATAATCACAGCCCACAGCAATGCGGCATTCCCAGCCTCCACAGCTTCCCAGATGAGGCACTCAGGTATCATGGAGAAGAGAAGAATCCCTCACCGCATGTCGTCATTTCCTGCATAAATAAATACCTGGCCCCAGGGCTAGAAACTCCCCTATAAGTCTATATCTAGTTCTGTGCCTGGTATGGAACAAATCCTACATAATAATTTTCTCAATAGATAAAGAAATTTCCAACTGGAAATGCTGACATTATTTTCAACTCTTTTCTTTCTTACATTTCCAATTGTATGCCTTCTACTTCCTAAATGTCTTTCAAATCTATCCACGCTCTCTTCTCCTTAATTTGTAGTTGAGCTCATCATCGTTTCTTGGTAAGTCTTGAGTGCTCTAGCTGCTCTCACCGCCAATTTCCTCCAAAAGTCCTAGTGAAAATAAAGGCGAGCAAGTGCACTTTCTATTGCCAGCTAGCACGTTAGCAGTCTTACGTGACACTAAATATCCTTCCAGTCTTTCTGCGCTCTCCGTGCAGAAGCTCATCTCCTTGCCCTACATCACACACATCCTACCTCTGGGGACACTGCATGTGTCACCACCACCCCCGATGCAGGTTTGACTGGGAAACTCCTGCTCTTCCTTTTCTCCTCCCTACACCTGTGTCTTAGCAATTCTTGAATCTGCTACTCAAACAATTTCTCCATCTTCCCACGAAGACCTGGCCACTCATTATCTATGTCCCCATATAGAGCTTGGCTCATCTCTTTACTTTTGTGACTTTCCTGATTTTCTGTTTATGTGTTTGTCTTGCTGATAGGAACTCTAACCTGAGAGAATGTGACTCCATCATCCTTTTAGCATCTAATGCCTACCACAGTGTGGGAGACAAAATAAGTTTTCAGCTAATGTTTTTTGAACAACGAAACAAATGAATAAAAACTTGAATTCAGAGATGGTCATATAGCTTAAGTATGTAAATCCAAAGCTGATCAATGTTTGCGGAGAAGAGGTGACTGGAGGTCAGAGGGGAAATTCACAGTCTACGAATAACTATATTCTCCTGAGGAATGATTTCTTTATTCTCACTGAGGTGACCAAACTTAGTTAACCACATGCATGCTGTAGAATAATGGTTTGAAAAGTCTATAATTGGATTCACTTGTATTTGTCATATATAACTTAAGCATGAGAAGCCTGGGCCCTTCTCATGCTTAAGGAAGAGAAACCACACCCTAGGGGGTTTGCATTGGTAAAGGATGGCATAACTTTTCCTGGCCTTTTAAGTCTTTCTTCATAAACCATAAAGTCAGGTCATGGACTTTTACTACTTCTAATGCTAAAAGGTAGAATGTTGAAGGAAATGGGTTCAAATGGGAGCAGCAGGAATGATGAAGGCATCTGGGGCACATTGAGCTGGGTTTGGCCGTGGCTTCCTTCTTAAAGAATCAGACCAGAGTTGGCTCACTCTGTGTCCCTGAAGGACTCTGACTGGGGAGATGGGGGTACTGGCTGGACTCAAGCACTAGTGTCATGACCTTTCCAGACTTTCAAGATCTCTCTGCCAAATCTTCTGGGTCCCACATGAAGAAGAGACCCCACAAAACCTCTAATTAGCTCCAGGGAACCGCTACACTAAGCTCTCCAACATGGGTCACAAAAGGTAACAGGTTCCCTGATACATGGACCCCTCAGCTCTCACAAATGCCAGATGAGGCTGAGGACTGTGACACTAACCTTCTTCGGATCTGATGGTACTGACCCCAGCCACTGTGAGTAACCTAGCAATCAGCAGCACTGGCCCCCAACCTGCTCAGCCCAGGCAAGCAAGAAGTCTGCTACTTACACCACCAGCTTCAGCGGTCCACAGCGCACACTTATGCTCACGTTGGACAAATTCAACTACACAAAAAGTCTTAAGGGGCTCATAAATTGTCAAGGTATGATTTTTTTTAAGATCATAACTTTCACAGTTTTTAGGGAAAATTACACCATGGCTGCTTTTCTCAGACTCTCAGGTGGGTCCAATAGTTAGCTTACCAGGTCTTCAGCAGAGTACAAACACTCAAAATTATGAGGAAATAATAATGACAATGGTTAGCATTTATTGAGTGCTAACTGCATATCAAGTGGTGTCTTAAGTTTTGGACATGTATTAACTCATCTTTCTAACAATGCCTTCTGAGATAAGGAGTTATAATACTACCATTTTACAGGTCAGGAAACTGAGGCACAGAGTTGTTAAGTTCCTTGCCCAAGATTACCCAAACATTAAGAACTGGGTTTCACACAAAAGCAACATGACTCCAGACTTACAGTTGTAACCACATGCTCTATAGTCTTGGGGTCCTCCAGCTAAATTAAAAATGCAGGAAATTAATTAAAAATTATCTGGTCCTCTAGCTAAATCAAAAATGGGAAGAGCTTCTTCATCTTTAGGTTCCAGCGTAGGCTTTACATCCATTATTGCCCCATATAAAGTAGCCCAAACCAGTCCTGTGCCAGTCACTCCTCGTCACATCCACCACTTGATTTCCATCATTGCCGAGATCCCTACCTGAAATCATCTTATTTATCAAGTGTCTCCCCACATACTCTGGAATATATAAGTTCTTTGAGGATGAAAACCACCTTTGTTTGATTTAGACCTATAACTAAGTGAATTTAGAATAGAGATAAGCATGTATTTTGTTGTAAGGAAAATGGATGAATGGATGGATGGATGGGTACAATTAAAGTACAACTGAATTTGATCTTTCTTCTATTATCTACAAGTTTGACTTTGGAGAGTAATTCAGATTCTACTAATACTTTGCTGGGTTGTTTTGAGAATTAAAGAGGATACCCAGGAGGGTGCCAAAAGATGTATATACATTTTTTAAAAGAGAGAAATCTGTATTAAAATTGTAATATTTAATATAACAACAGATGAATACAAGTGACATTGAATACTTCTTGTAATTGCAGAAGTCAAATGTGACTTTAGTATTATAAATTCAATACAGTTTTTTCCTTTCTCAAAATATGTATGCATTTTTTTGGCACCCCCTATACGCGTTTTTTGTTTACATTATTATTTTAACTATATTTTTCTCAAGACCAATGCTCCCTAAGACATCATAAGGTATAATGCATAATTGAGACATGGTGGGTGAAATGAAATTGAACCTGGCTCTTCATTGCAAAATTTCCCTGAGACTCTTTATTTGCTAATGGAGCCCGATGGAACTGCAACATTATGAAGTATTTCTCAAACTTATTTGATATAAAATCCTCCATTCTTCCCTCAGATCACCCTCTAATATATTATATTTCCATGAGAAACATTTTGGAACACACCTGGACTTAAAAACTGTTAGGCATTTTTATTATTTTCTAACAATTACATAAACGGATCATTAAATTGGCATTACCCAGAGCAAATGAAGCCAAATTAGATGCCCAAATCATATTGAACGTTATTGCTAGGTTAGATTGATGTGAAAAGCTTTTCTGTAACCAGTATAAATTTTAATTCATATCCTGTGTAGACTTTCATGATCACTGAGGAATACACTGCAACCTTTTGATAACTAAATGATTCACCATGATAAGAAATGCTTGCGGAGGAAGCTCCCATTTTATTGTCATTTATGTAGAATAATAAATTAGCCTTGTACACTATAATAAGGTGTCTAATAAAGTTCTAGCTCATAAAGAAATTCAGGGATTAGGGAGATATAACCAGGTGCATGTCTTTACAGTCTTTTAAATGGCAACAGAACTGATGGTTGGAGGCAGTGGATAACATTTGAACATTAAAATGTAGAGCACCTACTATATGCAAGGTCCTCTGTTAGACCCAGTATCTTACTACTGCAGAACTTCTTACCCTAGAGGCAGGTGTGTCCCTGCTGTAGTGTAACGTTAGGGTTTCCCTGAGAGTTAACATCAATGGCAGCACCTGTGTCTATGGGGATGGCACATTGCCACAGGTGTACGCTCCAAGAACACAGAGCTTTGCTTGCTTTAACCTGCTTCTGCATAGTACCTTTCTGTTTAAAAGGAGAACTCGGGCTGCAGAGGAACACCAGGAAAAAAAAACCTATAACACTCACGTATTTATAATTTCATACCAAGATACGTATTTTACTGAGGAAATTAAAACATGAGGCCAACAGTCTTGGGATATTTGCTCACATCTAAATGAATGTCTGGGTTGTTCATTCTCTTTACCCAAATATTGTGACATATGTGGTCAGAGACTGTAGATAGATCCTTAGAAATATGGATTCTAAAAATTTTCACTTAGATTCACCCGTCAATGAAATGTCTGATAGCTGCAAGAAATAAACATGCAATTCTTAGATTAAAACTGGCCAGTTATAATCAACAACTTACTACAGATTACATTTTTATGGGATCATGTGTTTCAATTTTTGGAGAAGGAGTTTAGTATATATCCATACTCGTATTTTATATGCATGGGAAATGTCTCTGACTCTTAATATTTCTTCTAATTAATATTTATGGTCTCTTCTATGTCTTAGTAAAAATTCATTTTATTTTGTTTTATATATTTTTCATCGTTCGGGATCCATTGAGGGCACAAAGAATTAGGTTACACTGATTGTATTTGTTAGATAAAGTCCCTTTTATAATGTGCCCTGCCCCCGAGAGGTGTGCCATGCATCATGACCCCCATCCTCCTCCCTAACTTTATTGAGGAATAATTAACATTAACAAGTAACAAAATGCATATGTACTTTAAAAGTACAGTTCATTAAATTTTGACAAGGGTCCATACCTATTTAGCTGCCATGCCAATGAAGATAGAGGTTTCTATCACTCTTGAAAATTCCTATGGCCCCTTGCCAATTAATTCCCCCCATCTCCTCCTACAGGAAACCACGGATGTGATTTTAATAAATATACATTAGTTTTAGTACTTCATATTAATGAGATTATACTGTAAATTTATTTTTGTTTTTTCACATAAGAATAAATTAAATCTTGCCCCTTATTCCACCTCTGTGGATAGAATCAGCTGCCATAGCAGTTGCCGTTGAACAAAGACATGCCTGATAATTCTTCCTTTTAAATTTGTTTCCTGAGGATCTAGTCCATTTTCTGCAAATACCTTACGTGGAGCACATCGTCCACCAAATTTAGTATGTTGCCCAAAGTTATTTATAGATTGTAAATCATCTAAAGATTCTTTCTCTCCCTTCCTTCCAAAATTTAATCAAAATTTCTCCTTCTCAGCCAGTAGAAATATTTATAGTAAGCCTTTGCAACCTGTCTAAATATGTGATAGTGCTGTGTTTTTTTTTTTAACAAAATTTTAATAGGATTTTTGGTCTGACTTACCCCCAAAGCCCATAAGAACACTCATAACATTTCACTGCCTTCCTATTTGTAAAATTCCCTTTTTCAAACTGTAGAACATTTTCCCCCTTGACTCATCATATTAGCCTATTTTTCACACTTGTTTTTTGGCTTTTTTTCATCTTAGTTTTTTCAGTTACGCCAGTGGAAACTTAATAATATGTTTCCCCTTAAAATAGAAGATTCTGAAACGCACTCATCACCATAATTCTGACACACACCTTGGTAATTTGCCTACACATGCAAATAAGAAGCAAGTCATGTTTGAAGAAGAGAAGGGGTGGGGGTGGAAAGAAGACGAAAGAAAGAAAAAGAAAATGCTACGTATTGCAGTGTGGTTAGGAATCTCCCAGTTCCTAGTTTTAGAACTAGGAAGGTGGAAGACATGAACAGCACCGTAAACGTGGCTGTCAATAGCTCCACCAAATCATTCCCATATGGCTAACATACGTCAACAGAGCAATGCAACATAAACTTACAGAAGGATGCTGCCAAAATCTTGCTGAACACAATCCACCCCCACACTTCAGGAAACAGAGAAACTCCCTGAACACGTCAGAGGAGAAACAGGAGCTCTGACCCTGTCCGTGTGCCTGAGAGCCCAGACCACGTTGGATGCAGAAACGTGAGCTCTGGGCTGGCAGTCTACTCATTTCACAAGTGCCCCTCAGTCGGGAGGCAGAGATGAGAAGAATGTCACGGGGCAAGTGACAACAGTCACTAAGGTGGTAATTGCCACATGTGGCCATATATGAATCATATGCGGGGCACTATGCAAGCAGCACTCCAAGTAAGTATCATTATAAAATTAGTGGATCAGCAAACTAAGGCTCAGAAAAATTCATATACATGCTCATGATCATCCTAATAAATAGCAAAGTTGGTTCAACTTTCATCATCACTTCTTTCAAACCAATTACCATCTCTGAATGTTCATCATCAAGCACAGAGCTGGGCGCTTCATATGCGGCAAACCACTCACTGCTCACAATAGTCGACTTATCGTCGCTATGCATGGGAGAAAAATGGGAGCCTGCAGAGCTGCAATAACGGTGAAACTGCTAGCAAACGTACAACAAGGCCTATCTGGCTACAAAGCCTCAATTCTTTCAGAAAAGTATCTTGTCTCCTATATGGCATATGGTCCTTTTTACCTGAAGAAATTGGGGATTCTTTATTAAGTAGAAAGTGGGTCCACTCTTAAAACAGGAGATGAATAATTATCTTACACTCTTCACCTGTACCATCCTATTAGGCTGGAGTTGGATCTTCTCTATAAGTTTGTGACTGCGTGATTTATATTCCATAAAGAAGCAAAGACAATCTTTGAGAAAATGGGCACCTTAGACTACAAACATCTGTTGCTCAGGATTTAAAAAAAGAAAGAAAGAAAGTAGAGGAATGTAGTAGCACTGTTTTTCTAAGGAACTGTTTTCACACAAAAGAAAGTATTCTCCAACTATGAACGTAGTTAAGATAATAAAGTTTTTCTTTTTCAGTCTACAGTCCTTTGAATTCAAAGTCTTTAATTACAATTTACAAAGGAAAATTATAAGAAAGTCACTCACATTAGTGAACATAGTGATTATCTACCTTTAAATACCCAGGTACGAATTGTTTTTGCTAACAAAAACTCTTATAAAAACAATCAAAACTAACCACTTTATAAAATTCTAAACTGGATTCAGACAATATCCTAATTACATATAGAATTTGAGAGCAGTAACTCAAAAGTAGAATTTGAGCCTATTACTATACATTTTAAGTCCCCTGATGACATTGCTTTCACCAAAATAAAAATGTTAAATATACATATAGTTTCCTTAATAATATTCACTCTTAAGTGAATTGTGGAAAGAAAAGCAATCAACCCTGCGGAGAATTTGCACTTCTGCTGCACTTCTGTGCAGATGTTCAGAATCGCCTTCCTGAGCAGAGCCCACGTTCCCGTGTGATTTTGCAGCGAGCCACCTTAGCTCAAGTTATCAGAAACAGATGACAAATGGCTAAAAATATTTCTAAATGATGCCAAACCAGCAACAACCCAGCTGAAGATCAGCTGACTCATCAAGGTCGGCAGATCCTGCCGAGAAATGCTAAAATAGTCTAACCTTTGGATCAACCATCGTGTCATGCTGCTTCATCAGAACTAAGGCTCTTGCCCCAGATGGGAGGACCGAACGGCGACCATCAGATGGCCCTGGACAGGCTCGAGGACACAATGCTCATGGCGACAGAGCTCAGACCCTTTCCTGTCTTCCGGGTACTCAGAAGGATGGAAAGAGATGGGGCAACCAACCTCTATGCCTTGCACAGAATATTGAGACAGGATATTAGAACACAGCCTTCTTATTTCATTGCTCATCGTGTACTAAACGATGGAATGATAAAGCTGACCGCAAAGAGACAATAAAAAAGGATTGAAAAATATCAAATCAAAACTGTGGTTGTACCAACTGACAAGGTAAAATAAGGGACAGAGTCCTCCCCACCCACCAAAAAAAAAACAGGTGAAGCAGCAACTAAGTCCACTGAAAACTGGGGGGAAGGAAAAACGTTTCCCTCCAGTCTAAGGCAAATTCAACTTTCAAATATTTTCTGTAGCTGACATGCCAGACTTCTTCTACTCATGAGATCTGTGTAAAGTCAGCTCTCCCCTTGCTGCTACTAATAATGATACCTGCAAGCCCAAAGCACCGAATCTTTCACCTTATCAGACCACAAATCTGAAACTGTCACAAAAAGTGTCAATAATGTTTATTCTGGGTATTTCCAACAGTAATCTCTTGTACCAGGAGGCACAACTTTACAAGAAAAACTGCTTGCCTAAAAATTTTAAATGATCTGGAAGTAATCAATATTTGAAATATGTTTTTAACCTTGTCTAAGCCTATCTGTCTTTCTGAGATTTAGACATTTGTTGTTAATTTAGTGTGGCTCATGTCTAATGTTCTCGGAGAGATTTTCTTTCTGATCTTGTCCAAGAGACCATATTATTGTCTTATATTCCCCTTATTCTTTTATGATCCAATAAATTCATCATGTAGTATTGATTTTACAGTTGATATTGTTTTATTTTTAAATTGCCAGACTTTACTCTATCCCATGTAATTGTTGCCAAATTTTGACTTTTTTTTTTTCCTATTCATCACCTAAAATACTCAGTGTGGATGAAATAAGTGCGGTATTAGGTCCTGTGAATTCCCCACTCATAAGGCTAAATCTCCCATGCCAGCAAAGTTGTTCTCTTACAACATCTAACTTGAAAGGTTTTTCTCATATCCAGATCACTCCTGTGTTCTACTGAGGCTTAGACACTTATATCTCTTTAGATGACAAACGCAAACTCCTTCTTTAAAACTAAGGATCCTTAATTTAGAAAATAGCAGTTACTACTGATTCTGCCATGTGTTGTGTTGTGCATTCATCTATAGACTTTCAGCCTATTTGTTCAAAGAATGGAGTCTCTTGTCCAGAATGAGTTAGCAGTTGGGGGAAAAAAATATCACATTTACTTATTGGGATACCTCAGATTCAGTTGGTATTTGAAAATAGAGAGCAATGTATAAAATCACTTGCTGTATTACTCTGTATTCTACACTCACAGCAAAACCTCAGAGGTTATAGGAGTGAAACACCATTGTGCTTGGTCTGCAAGAGGCGCAGGAGGCAAAGAGCAGGGTGAACCTGTGGACCTGTCACAGGCTCCTCAAGGAGACAGCATTTTAGAGCTGTGGCCCTACAATCTATTTGCTGTGTCACTCTGTGCAAGCTGCTTACTCTCTCTGAGCCGCAGATTCTTCACCTATAATCTTGGAGTAGTTACTCCCATTTTATGAGTTTATTGTGAAGGATAAGTGAACTAACGCTCCTAAAATTCTGGTGCATGGTAAATGTCTGATATATGTTCTTTCTCTTTGCTTCCACGTGAGCCAAAGTTGGATGTCACGAGCTGAAGCAAAATACAGAATGCACTTGCTGTGGGCTGGGCACGTCGACGTCTCCCACTCTGCCTTCCCCTCCCTCTGCCTGAGCCACTTTGCTCTGGTTCCCCATAGCAGGCACGCAATTCCCCCCAGATCCCCACAAGCGGCAGCTCTCATGAGCCATGGCCGAACTGTCACCATCTCCCTGAGGCCCATGGCCCTGTGTAATGCTGTAACCCACACCCCGATCTCCCTGCCACACACCCTCACTTACCCAGCTTTGGGTCTGTTTGTTTTTCTTTTCCCTGGCATTTACCACGTTTTGATTTCATTCATTTACTCATTGAGCCATTCACGCATTTGCTGTCTTGGCTTACTCTTTGTGATCACTGCGGTACTGGCGTCCGTGTCACGGGAGCAGGGATCTTGGCTGTTTTGTGTATGGATATCTCTCCAGTACCTAGAGCAGAAATTTGCAGGTGTTCAAGAAATACTTTTGCCTATTTTGCACTTTATAAGATTAAGTAAAGTGGTAAAAGACAAGACTAAAACTAGAGATCTCACTTTACCATATCTGCAGATATTTTTAGTGTTGTCTTAAACTTTTTCAAGTTTTTAGATTGCTTTTGGGCTTACAGAAAAGTTACAAAGATAGTACAGGGAGTTTCCGTATACTCTACACTCAGCTTCCCCTGACGATAACACGTTACATTGTCATGGTACATTTGCCAAAACTAGGAAAATAAGGTTTAATACTTTTTAAACAAATGACTAGTTATAAAACACCAAGATATCTACGAAGTTCATGGTTGTGTACTTACGTCACTGACCCAGAATAGATCATGACATGAACAGAACGTCCTAGAACTAGTTCACTTCCTCTGTTTTCTTTCATAATTTGTCACCTTGGAAATCCTTTCCGTGTGAATAACAGGTTGATTGAAGTGCTTGGGTTGGTAGATTCGCAAAAGATTTTCCTGCCAGCGATGTCTAGAAGACTCCTGAAAATCTCCAGCAGGAAATGCTTTAAAATGCTTCTAAAAATATCCTGCCAATGTCTACTAAATCACCAGCTAAGGAGAAAGGCTTCTTGGTGTCTGAAATAGTGGGAGAAAACACCAGAGAACATATAACATCATTCTCCACAAGGAGCTTGTTTTGTCTCTAACATTTAAATGTTTACTTGGTGCCCAGGGAAATGGTTCTAGAACGCCAAGGTGTTGACAAATCGCTAAGGACTGTGCTAAACATCCTCATTAGCTTAAGCTTAGATAAAGTAACTCACAAAGCAGCCCCATGCTTCACCATTTGTCAGCAGGGGATCTGTGTACAGCAGCTATAACTTTTCCCAGCCCACGGCAAAAGCAGCTGGAAGAGGCAAGTGCATGATGGCATTTGATCTGTGACTAAATTAAGCTCCATGGTACAGCTGGGACTTTTGCAACTGCAAGACATTCAGCATTTGCAGGAGCTGGGATTCCTCCTCCTGTGAACTTCTGAGAACACTGAGAACACACTTGGCTCTGCTCTGCCCAGCCCCCTCCCTCCACCTCACTCTCCATAACCCATGGCCTGGAGGGTTATTTTGGTTCAACCCATTTCATTTGCTAATTCAAAACCATGTAGACACCAGTTGCCAAAGAGATTTAGAAGCGTTATTTCACCTAATTCTCACCAAGACCCTAGGAAGCATTATTATTTCATTTCATAAGTGGAAAAGCTGAAGTTCAAAGACCTTCAGAAACTTGCCCACAGAAATACTTTCAACAAGGACGCAGCCAGTATTCAAACTCACACCTGTGTGACTCTGAAGCCGTTAACCTTTCTTTTTATGATATATTCTCATTCTGCTACATTTCAAGAAAAATAAAAATTATTAAGGAGTTCCCTTCTTTTCAAATGATTTCATGAAACCAAATAAATTTGGTAAGTTGGTGTTGATTGGGCACAAGTACCTTCTGAATGAGGCTGAGCGAAATCAGCAAATACCTGACGTTGTGGATTTGTCATTGCGACAAGGAGATGGAATCAGGAGTGAAAGGGAGATCTTTTGCCTTTTTCTTTTTGGTGGAAGATGGAGGAATAGAAATGGAAAACATGGGCCCTGAATTTGAATTTCTACTTACAAAGATATTGTAAATGGGGGCACACAGTGGGAGCAATGAGGTTCTCTGCATCCCGGCTGAATAGGAACCCTCAGACCCCAGCCCAACCTGGGCTCACCCATCTTGGAATGTTTGTTCCTGTCTTTCCATCCTCCTCATACCTAGAGTTTTGCTTTCTCCTTCTCTGCTCTGTCAGACTGTATTCTTCCGAAGAATTAAGGCCATGTCTCTTTCCCTTTACATCGTTTACAATACTTACCATGATGTCTGCATGTTCAATATATTTGCTAGGTGGAAAGAACACACGTCTCAGGATGAAGTCCTAAGAACAGTTTGCATAGACCACGGTTTGGTCTAGATAAAGCAATGACCCCTAAGCTCCAGGTTGCTGGGGGAGAGGGGGGCGATGTTGGAAGAGAAGGTAGTGTAGTTTCATAACAAAGAAGCATTTTCCCATGTTCTGAAATTATTTTCAATCATAAGAATGATCTTTTCTGAATTTCAAAGGTCATAAAAGGAGGTCATGAAATGGGTACTTGATTTAGTAAATTGAGGCAGAGAAATTCTTTCATCTCTTTGTGCCTTAGATTTTTCATCTGTTAATTAGGAAAATATAATCTTAGCTATAAGGACAGAATAAGATAATAGATTAACATATTTAGGATATTGTCTGACACCTGGTAAGTAGTTATCTATCATTGCTGTTATTCTTGCTATTGGCACTATCTTGTTATTATTATTGCTGCTTTTACAATCTTGACAGCTGGGCGGCACCTGTGGCTCAGTGAGTAGGGCACTGGCCCCATATACTGAGGGCAGTGGGTTCAAACCCGGCCCCGGCCGAACTGCAACAAAAAAAAATAGCCTGTGGTCCCAGCTACTCGGGGGGCTGAGGCAAGACAATCACCTAAGCCCAGGAACTGGGGGTTGCTATGTGACACCACAACACTCTACCGAGGGCGACAACGTGAGAAAAAAAAAAAAATCTTGACAGCCTTGAACAAATCTAGGGGCCTCTGCTTCTTACTTGTCTGTAATGACCATAACCTCTAATATTCCTTCCAGATGTTAACTTCTAAGATTTTCAGCCTCTCAGTATTTATGTATTTCAGATTCCCTCTGCACTGTATGAGAATTCTTCCACACAACTTGTATATTTACATTATAATGTCCTATGTGCATTTGTGTATAGTGTATGTGGTGTGCAATGGGAAAAAAGTCTGAGACGACTAAAGCTTATTCTTTAAACATTTGGAAGCAGTAATCCAAACCTTGAAAATGCTAAGAAACATTTTTGTTTGGCTTTAAACTGATAATGCATTCAGTTTGAGAGAAATTAAAGTAGTTTCAGAGGATCTTAAGTAAGATGTGCTCTCACCAATATTTATTGCCCTCCTGAGGTATTTTGAAGCTTGAACTTGTTATGATTCTATAAAGCAATAACACTAAATTTAACCCAAAACTCAATATGTTGATGTAATTTTTGATATCATCACTATCCTCTTGTTCTTAAAATACATTATTTTCAGCTTATCGTCTGTTTTCAAATAGTTCCTAAATAATGGTTTGCTTTGGATGATTGATTATAGGAATTTTGCTCATACAGTCCCTCCAAAGCGTGACATTTTAAATCACATACTCCTTTCACTTGTAATGTTTAAAGTGAATTTCCTATCATTACACAATGTATGTTTCGGAGAGGGAACAAGATGTTTACACGGATTCCATCTATACCTCTGCCACTGCAAACTACAGCCAAGTCTGATGAGAAACATGCATGTGTGACTATCACAGATGACCAGCAAGAGGAGGGACAGCCTGCAATGGGCATATTCGAAGGCACACGCGGTGGCATCAAAGCCAGTGGCACAGAGGGAAGCACAGAGCACACACTGCCTTCATGTGACTTTCCAGAGATCCCCGTGACAATGAACCTATGTGCTCCCTCCCACAGGACAGCACCTCTCCTGCCCACCAGCCTTCTCAGTCACATTGGTTCACCTGTCTTTCTCCAGCTTCCCCCAAAAAGCTGTTGATGATCCCCATGATCCAGTCCTTGACCCTTGGCTAGTCTTAGACATTCTCTGGGCTCTGTCGACCGCTCTCCTGGTTTCTGCTGCCACTTCTGTAGTGGTGAGCTTTAAAAGAGGACCCCTTTCCACACATCCCTATTGAGCCACAGATGTGTATAGGCAGTGTCTCCTAGGATGCTTCAAATTAGGATCCCACACGTAAGCCAGGTTCTATTTGCCAAAACGGGCTCACTATCTTTCCTTCCATTAAAGCTGCACATTAGTCTTATAAGCTCCACCTTGGTCAGTGACACAAAATTCCTGGTATCCAGTTTCCTCATGTATAGCAATTAAAAAGCTGAGCTTAGTGGTCTGAAGCAAACCTGTTAATCTACTAGGTAGGACTCAAACAATGAAGCATCACCAGGAAACAGCAAATCAATGAGCCGATGAGTGAAGTAGATAAAAGAAAGCAAGCAAATCTATGTCAGTTGAGTGGTGCTTAGATAAATAAAACTCGGCTGAAGGATGATCGGAGTCCGGAGAGGCAGAGATCTCTACAAGACAAATGTTGTGGAGAAACAAGGCAGGAGACTTCAGGCAGGAGTTTAAACTCAGTGGTATTGAGGGTACAGAGTAGGGATATTTAGGAAGTAAAGACAAGGTGTGTGGGACCAGACCAGAAGAGACCTTAAAAACTCTTCAGAGGAATTTGGATTTCTCGTGACAGGTAGCCAAGTGACATTGTAACTTATCGATCATGAGGGTTCATCATGAGAAAGAGTAACTGGATGTTGGGGTGCAAGATGCTGACACAGGAAGACTATAGATAGGGCATTTGCAAGAGTGCTGGCTCCCTCAGCAGACAGGGCAGCTTGAATCACAGGGCAGCCAGTTACTACATCCAAGCTTTCAGGAAAGTTCCTTAACCTCTCTAGGCTCAACTCCTTCTCTGTGAAATGGAGCCTACCGAGGACAATGAGGATGAGGAGGAAAACGTGGTGGCAGCGTCCTTTGTGGTTTTAGACAGTGCAAAGTGCATGGTGTAGGTCTGAACCAGGTGGCAATGCGATGAGGCAAAAGGCACATCTAAGCAGTAGTTTGAAGGATGGAATATCAAGTCCAGCTGGAGAAAGAAGAAAGGTAAAATGTCAACCCCATGTTGGTATCTGGGAAACTTGAATTATTAAACCTCAGAGAACTGAGATAACTTGAAAGGCACATTGCCTGATAAAAGGAAGATGTGACTACCCTATAGGTTGGTTTTTGCAAGGTCATTATGGCATGATGGATCATTTTATCTTGCTTTTCAAATGGTGACATTTGAGAGAAGGGAAGCCACTCAATTCTAAAATGAGAAAGAACAATGGAAATACCAATGAAAACATAAGGGGAAAAGAATTATCTGTGAATTTATTTGCCCATAATTTGGCACTTAATATTTCTGTGATTCTGCATGTGACCTAAAATACATCATTTCAAAAACTCCGCACCTTGATGAAAATAGTTAAGATTGTATATGAAACCAGCACATTGTACCCCTTGATTACACTATTGTACACAGCTATGATTTAATAATAAAGACAATAAAATAAAATAAAATAAAATAAAATAAAATAAAATAAAATAAAATAAAATAAAATAATTTTTAAAAAACCTCTGCACTTGATTCATTCCAAGTAAATATTTTAAAAATAGTTTGGCTTCTAAAATAAAGGGGAGCACAATTACAAGACAAGCTTTACCATCTGGCGTCATATCATGCCTAGCAAAAGAAGTAGTAATTTTCACTTCATGGTTGGGAAGGAGGGAAGATCTTTTTACTTTTTATTGTGCAACTTTGGTTTTGAAGGAAGGCATCCAAATTCACTTCACTGGGAAAGGTGATGTTGAGACATATACAGATCTTTCTACGCTTCTGATGTATCCATATTACCCAAACACAGAGTTCAGCGCAATGGGGCTCACATAAAAATCAAACAGTGTTTAAAGATACCGATGTTTGTCATTATGTTGAAAATTACTTTCTATGCAACACAAACAAAAAGATATAATTAATGGGTACCTGATAGGTTTGCTATAACTGCCGAAGCTGTCAGTACCAAAATGGTCCATGCCTTACAAATCCCAACTTTAACAATTCATGTAGCAGTCTGTAAATGTAACATGCTATGCAATTCTAATACGCGCCAACCTTCAGTGAATATCAGTCTTTCTGAAGTGCTTATTTCACATCCAGCATTATTCTGGGTATAAGACTAAATTAGGAAGCAAGCCAAGCCTGGGCCAAGTCTTCTGAGAGCTCACATGCAATGTCACTTTGTCATTTGTGAGAAACCTAAATCCTAGAGAATTGAGTAGCATCAAAATCTCTTTCAGTAAACCTAAGAATAGAATCTAAACCTCCTAATCCATTCTAAAATTCTACCAAAAACTCCATGGCTACTTAACATGGAAGACATCTAGAAGTCAGTTAGCCCCTGGCCTTTGTAATCCCTCTCCCCCCCCCCCCACACACACACACTGGTATATTCTACCTTCGTGGCCTACACCCATCCTTTTTACATTTTCACCACCTTCACCTGACCTTTCTCACCACGAGGTGTGTCTGCACTGCTGTAACAGCCTCTCACCTGAGCGTCTGTCCTCTAATTGGCCCGCATCCACAAATAAATGTCTGTATATTTCAGCATGAGGGATCTTTCCAACAAGCATATTCTGATTCTCATACCCATCTCTCATTGCCATGATGAAAGCAAGGCACTGCCTGTACTCTGCTGGAAAGCTAGGGACAGACCAAATGTTTTCATATGCTCTTTAAGGCCCTATAATTCTTGCCTTCTGCTTCTGGTTTTTCTCATAACACCCTTTCTCTCCTAGTCCACACTCCAGCCATGTTGACCTTTTGCAATTCTCAGCACACCATGCTCTCTGACATCAGAAATTTTGTATATTTTAATCTCTTCCAGAAAATCTTCTTCCATTCCTTCCAGTACCCTTTTAACTACCCTTCCTTCACTAGATAGCAGCTCAGTCATTACTTAGAGAAGCTTTCCCTGACTGATCTTGACAAAGTCAATTCTCCCTCTGCTCTCATAACATTCATTGCAATTGTACATGTGATTATTGCTACTGAGGCCATTACAGGGCATAAGATGTTTGAATGCACATGTATCCAGGGTGACTGAGCGTAGTCTGGTACGCAGCAGGAATTCACCAATTTAATCCAATTAAAAAGACCATCTGGTTTTCTTATCATTACACCTCAGTACCTAACACTTATTAAAAGATCAAAAAATATTTTAAATAAATAAGTTTAATATTATTAAGCATGACGTATGTCATCCTTGTAGGAATCACAAACAGAAAATCCCACCCATATACATTTGTTGACATAGAAAACAATCCACAATATATTTTATGTGAAAAATAAAAGGATTGTGAAAAAAACACTTGGCCTGGGTCCATCATCTTTCGGACCTCTGTGAATGTGTATAGGAGATTAGAAACTGTGAAAGTATATTCTGTATCCCTCAGGGGACTTGGAGGCAGTCTTTTTCTTTCTTTCTTTCTTTTTCTGCATTGTCTGAAAACTTTTAAATTATTGAACTAGGCCTGGTCAATTTTATGTAAGCCAGGCCTCTCTGAAGTGGACTTCCTGCTGTTCCCTCTCCCCCAGCTGAAGGGACTGAATTCATTTGTTAATACACTCATCAACATTGAAAAGGTGTCTTCTATCTGCCACTCCTGGCTAAGTATAATTCTCAAAATCTTATATTGCTTTAGAAAAAGACTCCTGGGAGACTTCCCCCTTGGGTCTCCCCACTCTGCCAGAGGCTCTGGTGCTTTTTATTCCTTCTGTATTCCTTATCTAATAAATCCTATCTTACCACTGATTTGTGTGTTCCATGGATTCATTCTTCAAATCTCTGAGACCAAAGACCTACTGCAGAAAGAAATTCCACCAACATTGTCATGTATACTTTTTTATTCGTTTGAAATAATGACTATTTCTAGCTTTATAGGGAAAAATAAAATTTGAAAGAAAACATAACAATTAAATATTGTTAGATATACAAGGACTCAGTGATTTACCCCTGGCAAATATTCAGAAAAAATATTTTTCTACCTAAGAATATTCTTCAGCATAAAGGGAAATGGACTCAGAAACACCAATGAGCAAATGTCATGGTTATTTATAAATTCAAGTGTATTTTGTCTATGAATATATATTGCTAATTCTAGATACCTCTACTATAGAAATTATAGACTGAAGGAAAGGAGAGTGCTAATGTATCTTTATTTGTAAAAGAGATTCTGATAAACTTTAACTTTGAGAGGAAATATGTTAATAAATTTTAGTATGTATAATAAAAATATATAAGTAACACTATAATACTAGCTCCGAAAATATGATCTAAAGAAGTCTGAGATTATTCCAGGTCATCCGCATGGTCTTATCTTTTTTCTTTTTCTTTTTTTTTTACAGTTTTTGGCTGGGGCTAGGTTTGAACCTACCACCTCCAGCAAATGGGGCTGGCACCCTACTCCTTTGAGCCACAGGCACCACCACATGGTCTTATTTTTCTGAGCACATATCAATATGGGGCTTGATTGTATTGATATACATCAATCAAAACATATTGGAATTGTGTTGGATTAAGTACAGAAGCAGATATAAAATTCATCTATCTTCTTTTAAAAAAAATGTTAAAAACATTTGTCGAAATTTCAAATGATGATATTTTTCTCATTAATTGTTTTTGTTTGGGAAATATGTTTTTCAAAATATATGTTACTCATATTAATATGCAATAGGTTAGTTATTTTTAAACAAATTAATAAACAAATGTTTTTTAATTTGCATGTAGTAAATGTCAAAGCTCTTCAGAGTCCAGAATTCATATTAAGAGTGTAAATGGTACCAAAAAGTTGGAGAACTGCTGGACTAATGTAATAGCTACATAATTCATAACTTCCAACAAACTAGAAAAAAAACAAGAAAAAAATCAACCAATTCTTTAGAAGCAGAAAAAGGTAAAAATCCTTGCTTCCTTAAAAAAAAAAGTGAATAAAAAACATAAAATAAAATGACAAAAATAAGTACAAATATATCAATATTAAAAATAAGTGTAAAAGAGTTAAATTTGCCTATCAAATTATAAACTATGTTTTTTAGCATTCCACGAATATAAAATGACACAGAAAATTAAAATTAAAGGCAAATAATTATTGGCCTACAAAAAATTTAGTTACACCAAATACGACAGCAATCTAGTATCTTTTGTGATAACCTGGATGGAAATGAAAACCATTCTCTTAAGCGAAACATCAAAAGAATGGGGAAACGAACACATGTACTCAATACCAAGTTGAAACTAATCAATCAACACTTAAGCGCACATATGGAAGAAAACCTCATTATAATTCAAGCTGGGGGAGGGGAAGTATGGGGCTGGGTAAATGCTTACTTATTGGGTACAGTGCACACTATCTGAGTGAAGGGCATATTTTGACTCAATCTGTACAAAAAGCAAAGTAGGTATATAAAACATGCCCATACCCTAATATTCTGAAATTTTAAAAAATACATTAAAGGAAAAATAAATTAAATACATCAAGAAATTATTTATGTTGAGAAATTAATAGCTCACCAAAAAATAAGTAACAATCATGAATGCACCTGCAATTTGCAATATATCTCAAAATAAATAGAACAAAAAATAACAAAATCACAAATAGAAATCAACACCACAGCAATAGTTGGAAATTTGTAGCTTAATTGCCTCAAATTGTCTCCATTTGATGTACAAATTACATCAAGTAGACAAAAATTACAGAAAAGATTTTAATAACAACCTTAACAAGCAAGTAGATCCAGAAATTACACATATCTGCCAAAGCTATATGTAATTTGTTTTTTGTTTTCAGTTTTTCTGGGAGCTGGGCTTGAACCTGCCACCCTTGGTATATGGGGTTGGTGCCCTACTCCTTGAGCCACAGGCACCGCCTCTATATGTAATATTTTTAATTGACCCAAGAATTCCAAAAATTTGATGTTATATAACTGTCTCTAAAATCCAGTAAAATTTGAAATCAAACTTTTATATATAGCTTCCCCTAAAACCCCCAAAAAAGTATGAAAAAAAAAAATTCCAAATACCGTTAGTCACAAAAAATTATAAAAGTATAAAATAATTAGAGCATTAAAATAATATTTATTGAAACTGTCAAAGTACAGATAAGAAAATATCTAGAAGAAAATTTACCCTTTTAAACTCCCATATTAAGGTGTAACGATTATTGAAAATAAATGAGTTAAGCATTCATTTCAAGAAGCAAAAATAGTAGAGTCAATTCAAAGAAAAAAAGAGCAAGAAAACAGAAAGATTAAAGCAAAATTTTTATTAAGTAGAAAACAAACAGACCCACATGTGAACAAAAAAAAACAGACAGAGAAGCAGACAAAAGAAAAATCTGAATAAATAGAAGAGACAAATTTAATATATTTTTAAAAAATATATTAAAAATAAAAAATGTCTAGTTGAGCATTGTGGCAGGCACCTGTAGTCCCAGCTACTTGGGAGGCTGAGGCAAGAGAATCACTTAAGCCTAAGAGTTGGAGGTTGCTGTGAGCTATGATGCCATAGTACTCTACTGAGGGTGATATAGTGAGACTCTGTCTCAAAAAATAAAATAAAATAAAATAAAATAAAAAATGTCATAACTACATACGAGTTTAATATTTTTATTAAGAGTGGAATATAATGAATAGCATCTCAATATATACAAGATAGCTGAAAATGACTCTCTTAGAAATTAAAAAATTTAAGAACTTAATCAAGAAAAAATGAAAAACTCAAACAGCTATATAGGCATTAAAGAAAAATCTTTCTCCAAGAAAGCCTAGCTGGTTTTAAAATATACTGAGTCTTTAAGTAACAACAAGTTCCTAACTTATAAAAATGTTCTAGAGAATGGAAATTGAAGGATGGAAATCTTTGCAAATCCCATCCAACAGTGTATTAAAATATAAGATACTACGACCAAGTAGTGTGTATCCCAAGAATTCAAGACCAGTTTAACATCAGGTAATTTATTTGTGTTAATTTGTGTTAGTTTCCACATTGTCAGATTAAAAGAGAAAAAAAAAGCATTTAATAAAATTCAGTATTCAATCATGATAAAAACTCCTGGCAATTTAGTTTTAGAAGGGAAATTCAATGATCTACTTTACACTCAACGACATCCTTAATAATAAAATTTTAGAAGCATAAACATTAAAGTTAGGAATAAAACCGTGACACCAACCAGAAATTCCAATATTTAACAGAGGTAACAGCCACTGTAATACAATCAGATAGAGAAGAAAAAGAGAAAAACTGAAAAGGAAAGGCTGAAGCTGCCATTATTTGCATATAACATGTTGGATTACACAGATACCCAAAAGAATCAACAGGAAAATCTTAGAAATAGTTTGAAAGCCCAGAGATTGCTAGACACAAATCAAGGTATTAAAAATTAATAACATTTGCAGCTATATCCAAACAAAAACGTGATAATGATATTTTATTTAAAAAAGCAATAAAATCTATGAAGTACTGAGGAGGCCACATATTGCTTCTACCTAAAGATTAGAAGCCACTGAAATCTTCCCCATGTGGTGTTTTGTGTCTGTAATCCCAGCACCTGGAGAGGCCAGAACTGGAGGATCACTTGAGACCAGAAGTTCAAGACCAGGCTTGGCAATATAGCAAGACCGTGTCTCTACAAAAAAAATTTAAAAAATAATCAGTCATGATCGTGGGCACCTGTAGCCCCAGCTACTAGGGAGGCTGATGCAGGATTGCTTGGGTGTAAGAATTTGAGGCTGCTGTGAGTTAGGATGCTGCCACTGCACTCTAGCCCAGGTGGCAAAGTGAAACTTTGTCTCAAACCTAAAAAAAGAAAAGGAAGAAGCCACGGAATCAGGACAATTATGTTTCAATTCAGCCTCTCCTTATCAATCCCTTTAGACTTTGGTTTACTCTTCTGAAAAACAGTAATAATAATTAGCACTTTTCTCAGAGGATTGAATGCAGATTAAATGAAATGATCATGCAAATGACCTAAAATGGCTCAATCTGTGTAGTAGCATAATATACATATAAGAAAAAACTATATAAAAATTATAAAATTTTATTCGTGAACATAAAAGAATTGAGTAAACAGAAAAACACATTGCTAGATATGGCCATTATCTTAAAGATGGCGATTTTGCCCTTATCAGTCTATCAATTCAGTTCAGTTCCAATCAATATGTCAATAGAATTTTATGGAACTTGAAATACTAAATATAAAACCTGTAGGGAAGAATAAAGGCACATGAATAACTAATATAATTTTTAAATACTACATGTACCAGGAATTAAAATACATTACAAAGCTATAGTAATAAAACAGAGAGTACTAGCTAAAGGAATGGAATATAAAAACCAGCAAAAAAGATCCTATATGTGTATGTGAACCTGGGATATAACAGCATTAAAGTAATGAGGATCATTTCTTCAATAAATGGAACAATTTGGTTTTCCTACCAAAAATTACAAAAGTAGGTCTTTATTTTGCACCAGACACATTTAAAAATTCAAAAATAGGCTGGGTGTAGTAACTCCAACCTATAATCCTGGCACTGTAGAAAGCTGAGACAGGAGGATCACTTGAGCTCAGGAGCTGGAGACCAGCCAGAGCAAGAGCAACACTGTCTCTGATAAAACTAGAAAAATTAGCAGGACATTGTGTGGCCACCTGTAGTCTCACCTAACTATTCAGGAAGCGGAGTGAAGCAAGAGAATCTCTTGGGTCCAGGAGTTTGAGGTTGCTCTAAGCTACGCTGACACCACAGCACTCTAGCCCAGGTGACAGAGTTAGACTTTGTCTCAAAAAAGAAAAAAGAAAAAAAAAAGTTAAAAATTCAAAATCAAGTGAAAGATGAAAGCATTTGAATAACTGAAGAGAAAATACAGGAAAATATTTTTTATCATGGTAAAGGTCAAAAATATTTTGAGAAATTGATCTGTTTGCAGAAAAGTATTTGTAAAATTTAAGCAGATTTGTGAATCATACAAATAAATAATTCAATCTCCTTTATTTATGTATATATAAATATATTAAAGAGTGTATTAAGACACACATAGACATTGGTTAAAGGGGAATTCAGTTTTATATTTAATGCTATTTTTAACAACATCAGAAGAAGAATGGGAAATAAAAATGTGTTTTTCATTGTTCACAATAGAATTGCCCATACTTAAAATCTGCCAGACAAATTTCATATGGGAAGAGACCACTCTCTTTATTTCCACTCAATTTTATTTCCTAGAAAAACACTTTTTAGGGTTTATTTCAACTACCAACTTGCTAGTACAGTGGGAGAAGGGAGATGTTGCTTCTCCTTTACACTGGCTCAACCAAATACCCAATGTTATCTTCTTGACTGTTGGCATGGTAACTAGTTTTTTAACCTCAAAGAAGACTTTGTTCTGAGGCCAACGCCAGTGGATCATCTGAGCTCAGAAGTTCAAGACAAAGCAAGACCTGTCTCCATTAAACACAGAAAAACTAGCCAAGCCTTGTGGTGGACACCTGTAGTCACAGTTACTAGGGAGACTGAGACAAGAGGATCACTTGAGCCCAAGAGTTTGAGGTTGCTGTGAGCCATGATCCTCCAGCACTCAACCCCAGGGCAACTGCATGAGATTTTGTCTCAAAAAAAAAGAAAAAGGAAGAAGAGGAAGAGGAATAAGTAGAAGAGGAAGAGGAAGGAAGGAAGGAAGGAAGAAGAAGAAGAAGAAGAAGAAGAAGAAGAAGAAGAAGAAGAAGAAGAAGAAGAAGAAGAAGAAGAAGAAGAAGAAGAAGAACAACAACAACAACTACTACTACTACTACTACTACAACAACAACAACAGCAACAAGAAGGCAGCGGCGACAATTTTGTCCTGAAAGAGAGCAATGGGAAAATAAACTGAGGACCATGACTAAGCAATCTAGCTCCAATCTCAGGCACTCTCACATTTCCACCTACCAAACTGCCTTCTCACTGCCTCTGCTTTCCCTGTGGTACAATAGAAGTGTCTGCCGCAAGCAGTTCAGTGCTCCACTTGTCTTCTCTCTTCTCTCTCTTTCTTCCTCCCATTATCAGTTTCTCTATTACTAAGAAATTGTTGCTTTTACTAGACAATAAGCTCTTGTATTCCCTACTTTAAAAACAAAACATCCTTTGACCCCATATCTCTATCCAGCTGTTAGATCTGTTTCTCTGGTGCCCTTCACAGATACCTAAACTCAATGAATTGACCTCCAACGTAAGCACTTCCTTCTCACCTTGTTTAAATTTGGGGTAAATCTCTCTTAGTCCACAATTTAGCTTCAACATCCTCCATACCAATAAATTGCTCTGAGCCAGGTCATTAACTTAGATGCTTGAGTCTAGCTTGTGACTTTAAATATTATCTATATATGGATGATCCAATAGCTTGGATTACCAAACTCAAGCACCTATTAGCTTAACTGACATCACTACCCCATGTCCCAAATGTCCAAATATCCTGCATGTCAAGAAAGTGTATTGGCAACCACTAAGTTGTCTTTGATTCCTCTTTACCCTTCTGATCCCAGCTTATCAACAATTTTTTTTAATCTGACCCCCAAAACATATCCCAAATCTGTCTACCTTCTTCACCGCCACACCCTTCCTATGGCATCATGAGTCCGTTGTCTGAGTCTTTGCTGTAGTCTTCTAACTGGACCCCACAACAGCCCAAGTGTACTATCGAAACCTGGATCAAGTGTCTTCATCCCCTTGCTGAAATTCCTCCAACACTTTTCTTTGTGTTTAGAATCTAAGCAATCTAAACTTATTCCTATAGACCTCATAATCCCAGGTGGACTGGCCCCATCATCAGCTCTCACTCTACCTCCTATCACCATGTCCCTCATCAACCACAAAGGTCTGTTTTTGTTACTTGAAATATCAAGCTTTTTCCCTCCTTACAGAAGATCCTATGTACTTGATCCTCCCTTGGCCTTGACTACTGATTTTTTTGCTTTCCCTGTTTATTGTTTCTCCTCTGCACTGAATTATAAGCTCCTTGAGAGCAATTCCTTCTCAGATACAGGCCTTGCACTTTATTGTGCTACACATATTGTTTTTTTATAAACTGAATATTTGTGGCAACTCTGCCTCTAGCAAGTCTGTAAGCACCATTTTTCCAATAGCATGTGCTCACTTCATGCCTCTGTGTCACATTTTGGTCATTCTGGAAATATTTCAAACTTTTTCAATATGATTGTATATCTGTTAGGGTGATGTGTGATCAGTGATCTTTGATGTTACTATCCTAATTTGGGGAGTACACCACAAACCACAGCCATATAAGACAGAAAACTTAATAAGTGTTGTGTGCATTCAGACTGCTCCACCAACTGGCTGTTCTCTCTCTCTCTCACCCCTCCCCGACAAATTCCTATTTCATGAGACTCAGCAATATTGAAATTAGGCCAATTAATAACTATACAATTGCCTCTAAGTATTCAAGTGAAAGAAAAGTTTGTTTATCTCTCACTTTAAATCACAAGCCAGAATTGACTATGCTTAGTGAGGAAGATGTGTTGAGAGCTGAGATAAGCCAAAAGCTTGACCTCTTGTGCCAAACAGTTAGTGACACTGTGAATGCAAAGAAAAAGTTCTTGAAGGAAATTATATGTGCCACTCCAGTGAACACATGAGTGATAACAAAATGGAAAAGCCATATAGCCATATTGCTAATATGGAGAAAGTTTGAGCAGTCAGGATAGAAAGTCAAACCAACCACAACATTCCCCTAAGCTAAAGCCTAATCCAGAGCAAGGCTCTAACTCTCTTCAAATCTATGAAGGCCGAAAGGTAAGGAAGCTACAGAAGGAAATTTTGAAGTTAGCAGAAGTTGATTTCTGAAGTTTAAGGAAAGAAGCCATCTCCTTAACATAAAGGTGTCAGAAGAAGCAGCAAGTACTGATGTAGAAGCTGCAACTAAGATTTAGCTAAGATCATTGATGAAGGTGACTACACTAAATCTCAAATTTCCAATGTAGATAAAATTGCCTTTTATTGGAAGCTGATGCCATTTAGGACTTGCATAGTTAAAGAAGTCAATGTCTGGTTTCAAAGTTTCAAAGGATAGTCTGACCCCTGCGTGGGAGGAGCTGGTGACTTTAGGTTGAAGCCAATGCTCATTTACCATTTCAAAAATCCTAGGATCCTTAAGAACTATTGTTCAGTTTACTTTGCCTGTACTCTAAATGGAACAATAAATTCTGGATGACAGCACATCTGTTTATAGCATAGTTTAAAGAATATTTTAAACCCACTGTTGAGACCTACAGCTTAAAAATAAAGATAGCTTTGAAATATTACTGTTCACAGGCAATATATCTGATCACCAAGAGATCAGATGGAGATGTACAAAGAGATTAACATTGTTTTCATGCCCACTAGCACAATATTCATTCTTTAGCCCATGGATCAAGGAGTAATTTTGACTTTGAAGTCTTATTAAGTAAGAAATATATTTTATAACACTATATTATGGCTGCCACAGAGAATGATTTCTCTGATGGATCTGGCAAAGTAAAGTGAAACACTTCTGGAAAAGATTCACCATTCTAGATGCCATTAAGAACATTTGCAATTCATGGGAGGAGGGAAAAATATCTACATCAACAGGAGTTTGGAGGAAGTTAATTCCCAGCTTCACAGATGATTTGAGGAAAGAACTGAAGATATGGTAGAAATAGCAAGAGAACTAGAATTAGAGGCATAGCCTAAAGGCATGACTGAATAGTACTGTCTCATGATAAAATTTGAAGGTATGAGGAGATGCTTCATATGGATGAACAAAAATTGTTGTTTCTTGACATGCAATCTATTTTGTTGAAGTGCTGTGGACATTGTTAAAATGAGAATAAAGGATTTAGAATATTACGTGAACAGTCAATACAACAGACACAGAATTTAAGAGTACGGACTCCACTTTTGAAAGAAATTCTATAGGTAAAATACAAACAAAGAGCAATGCATGCTAAAGACAACAGAGAAAATTTTCATGCCAGATAAAGTCAAGTGATGGGGAAACATCATCATTGTCTTATTTTAAGAAATTGTTATAGTCACCTCAACCTTCAGCAATTACCACCCTGATCAGTCAGCAGCCATCAACTTGGAGGCAAGATATTCCACTCGCGAAATGATTACAAGGCTCAGATTTTTAGACATAATGCTATTTCACACTTAATAGACTACAGTACAGTATATATAACTTTTATACGGACCAAGAAATCTAATACTTGTGTGACTCACTTTTTTTAAAAATTCACTTTTTTGCAGTGTTCTGGAACTGAACCCCCATATCTCTGAGGTATGCCTGTACATATTAACCTCTGTTCTCTCAGCAACCCAAACAATGTCTGCCATGCAGTAGCATCCAATAAATATTTTTAATAATAACTCTACAGGCTGCTCTTTCAGCTTTCCTAGCCAATCCCACTGCGTATGGAAATTCAGGATAAAAAGAAAAGATACCTTAAAATTTCCCATATTTTAACTTCTCATTTCATAACCTTTGTATTTCCAAACTTTTGAAATATAACAATATAATAGCAGTAACTCTTCCTCATGAGAACCACATATTCCCAAGCCTTCCATTCTTAACCCCCTTCTGTGGAAGAGTTACCTAAATATGAGCTTTACTATATGTTCTATCCCAGTGGAAGGACTACACATAAATAACTCTTTCATCATGCATCACATAGTCACAGGTAAACCTGGGGAACCAGGGCCAGATTCATGTTGCTATTTCATTTTCACTAAGAACTGGAGTGAATCATTTTTGTTTTGTTTTGTTATCCACAGATGAAAATTGCTCTCCAACGAATCCTCTACTGAGTAATAAAGGCAAGATCATTCTAGAAAGTATACTAATTTCAGACTGATCTGTGAATGCTGCTAAGATAAACACATCCTCTTGTAAGGATAACTGCAGTTTCTTTACATATGAGACAAATGCTACCGACAAAATAAGAACAATTATGGACACCCTGAAAAAGCGTCCTTTAATCAGTGAGAGTCACTGTACTTTAGCTTTTTCCTTTCTAAAGGAAAAATCCAGTGAAGGAGAAATCCAGTAGCATTTCTTTCAGTTAATTATCTCTTCTCTTCCTTTTAATTGGAGAGAGGATTTCATGTGATTCATAACAAAAGCTTGACCTCAGTCAAAACAGAAAGCTTATGCAATTGTTAAGCAGTGTGGTTTTTTGAACAGTTAATACTATTTTCTTCCTAATAAAATTCCATCTTTGTCAAATAAGGAAGGTGACCTAAGCCAAGAAATACATATCCTACCACTTTTATTTTTATGATTTTGGAAACCCTTAAATAACTGAAAAAAAATTGAAATGTAGCCAAGTAGGAGAGAAAAGGGGACTCTGTGTCTTTAAGCTAGAGAGAAAAATAAAACCCAGTCATTCTGAATGTATTGCTTTAGTCATCTGGTTTCATTCTATTAATGACCTTTAACATCTGCAAAAATATTGTGAAAAGCTAATTTTGTTTGTACTGAGGTGGTGCAGAACAGTTTCTGGCTGTCACTCTAGGATGTGCTATAAAATAAAATTGTCTTTCTAGGAGTCTGACAAAAACCTACTGTACAGATCCAGTTTATTTACAACATCTAGGAATGAAAAGAAAACAGAAATTTACAACATGCCAACATGGGAAAAATGAATAGTACTTACATATTTGTGTATCTGTATGTATGCGTTAATACCACATATAGGTATCTCCCCAGATTAGAGACCTTTAACATAATATTTTATGGCAAAACAAAAATTCTAAGAAGCAAAACTATTATATTTCTCAATAAATGTTATGCTGCTAAAATGTGAGAAAAAATTCCCCACCATAGTGTTTTGATTTATTGCAGGAGCTCTTTGGAAAGGAGAAATGGCCTCATTTCCTCATTTTGACAAGCCTTATGTTTCCATTAATTAAATGGGAATCTTTGGGAAAGAGGTAGTGTCATCAGGGTTAATGTATTGACTTTACATCCTTATAGGCCAAGGTTAAAAATATACCAAGTAGTCATCAAAAAAAAATCAATGCAGTCACACTGGCCTTGTCCTTAATATTCACTCATTCTCAATTGCACTATCCAGTTTTGTGAAGGATTTGTGGTCTCTTCCATAGGATCTTTAGGCCCAGATTTGTAGGTCTGAAGAGTGCAGGAATTTCATGGTTCAGAACATAATGAGCACCATAAACTCAAAGACAATAGTATGGTAGATCCTGAGGTTGGAAGATAATTAAGTCCCCTGTAACAACACACTTGCCTGGAGGCCAAACATTGACGCCTGATTACTCCTAACGAAAGGGAATTCACTACCTTCTGAGGTTGCATGCTATTTTGAGAAAGTTTGGCTTGTAAAGAGTTTTCAAATTTTTGAAACATTTCTTCTTGAAGGTCTCCTTTATGACCACAGAGAACTCTCTTTGGCATCTTGGCATGTTCAAAGACAGCTAAAATTTGTCTGGTTCCACTATCATACAGTCCCAGGTAAGATGTAAAAGCCACTAATTGTCAGGGGATTTCAGTTATTTATAAATGGACAGTAAAGATGGAGATGGATGGATAGACAGACGACACATAGATCAACAGAGAGGGGTGCTTCTGCACACATCCCCCGAACAATCATAGAGTCAAAAAGACTATTACTTTCCTGCCCTGGGTATCAATATTGTAATAATAAACAGTGCCATTTGGTAGGTACATCACGTTCACCCATAAATGAGCTTACTAGCTTGGCCAAACTTGCTAAGTCTTTTGCAGTAGTTACTCAATTTATCTCCTGAATCTGCAGTGATGGTTGTAAAAGGACCTAGCTCAGAACTTTACATCATGTGTTTGAAGTTTGATCTTATCCATTTTGACCTATAATCTAAACTCTTCTATCTTGGACACAACTGCAGGGTAACACACAGCCTTTCTGGTTTCTCTGTCATCTGTATCATCTAGCACACCCTTAAAACCACCCAGAAGATGAGAAAGGAAATCAAACCTTCCTATTTGTGCTAACACAAGAGTTTTCCCCTTGTCTTTAATCCATTTTACATTGGCCTCCTGACTACAGTCCTAATGGCAGAGTCTCACACTGGCACTTAACAGTGTCATATGAACACCTGACTGGTTAGAATTTTCTATATAGATGCAGAGAAACAGTAATCAATAAGCCATGTCTTCAACTCAGTTGACAAGCTTTCAAGATGAATGAATTTTTGTTTTAACCTTCCCTTTCTGGTTGCTTATTCCCCCTCTTTATCATATCCCAACTCTTCAACTGTAGCAAAATGAATGGACTTTAGAGTGATGTATATTCTTTTCTTCTGTAAATATGTACAATTCCATAATGGGCCATCTGTCATTTTGTGATTCCACGTAGACAACAATGCCCTAGAGTTCTGTTGTCATAGCAACCACACCAGTCTCCAAAGCACACTCTGTGGGCATTCCTGCTCTCCGAGTCTATCCAACCTGGGATGGGCATGGTGGGTGAAATTCCAGGAAAGTTACAATCTTATATTTGTTACCTATTTGGCTTTAATGCTTAACCTAGAGTAAGGAAAATTTCATTGAGCTGGATTGTGTCTTCTGTCAGCTGTGATATTTTTTCCAGGCTGGTTTTGTTGAAGGCAAGTCAAGCCTTGGTTGAAATTCTAGATGCTCAGATATAGCAATCAAACCTTCCTTTCACTTTGCTAAAGACCAATTTTAGAAGAGCCGGGAAAAACTGCAGCTCATTGTTCACATTCCTGTTTCCTATCTCACAGGATCCCAGAGCATCTGCGCCACATTATTGAGGGTTAAAGGAACTAAGCGTGTACTCTGTGGAGAAGAGGAGGAAAGCACCATTTTTAATCTTGATTTTCTTTCTTTCTTGCAGAGACTATGTTTTACTTATCTTTAACTTCTTTGTTGTGCCATGGGCATGGAAATGATTTTTCCTCCTTTTATTTTCTGTCTCCCATGGCTGTCAGGGGAAGCCTGTCTGCACAGGACTGGGGACATGGTTTAATAGGTAAGCCAGTCAAACCTCTCTGCTCAGCCTTCTGCTCCCTACTGTCTTTTTCCTTTATAATTTTTTCATTCTTTTATTGTTTAAAAATTAAGAAACTGAGATTCAGTAAGTTTCCAGGAAACAAAACAAGTTGCCTGAGAGGTAAAAGGGAAGGTAATAAGTGGTGGGGAGATTGGTCAAGAGCCATTGCAAAAATGTGGGCAAGGAGCTGGAGAAGTAGGAGTGATGGGAAGGAAGAGAAAGATGTCGACTGCACAAAATTTCTTAGGGTATTCATTCACTCAATAGAAGCAGGTGCCAGCTGTTGGCTACAAGATGAATGCAGACTCGAGTAAAGTATGATCTCTTTTCCTGAGGGGGTAGAAAGTGGGCTCTAGGCTTGGTACCCATAGCTCAGTGGTTAGGGAGCCAGCCACATGCACTGGGGCTGGTGGATTTGAACCTGGCCTGGGCCTGCACAACAACAGCCCTACTATGAAGCTAATTTATAGCTTTCATATGAAAACTATATCCCAATTACAGCACAAGAATATGGGGAAAGGGGCAAGGGAGGGTAGGGGAGTGGGGAGGAAGGGTGGAGGGAGAGTAATTGGTGAGTCCACACCTATGATGCATCTTAGAAGGGTACAGGTGAAACTTACTAAATGTAGAATATAAATGTCTGTACACAATAACTAAGAAAATGCCATGGGGCAGTGCCTGTGGCTCAAAGGAGTAGGGCACCAGCCCCATATGCTGGAGGTGGCAGGTTCAAACCCAGACCTGACCAAAAACTGCAAAAACAAAGAAAATGCCATGAAAACTATATTAACCAGTTCTATGAAAATATTTCAGATTGTATATAAAACCAACACATTTTACTCCATGATTGCATTAATGTACACAACTGTGATTTAATTAAAAAAAAAAAAAAGACAACTACAACAAAAAAATAGCTGGCGTTGTGTCAGGTGCCTGTAGTCCCATATACTTGGGAGGCTGAGGCAAGAGAATCACTTAAGCCCAAGAATTTGAAGTTGCCGTGAGCTGTGACACCTCGGAACTCTACCAACAGTGACATAGTGAGACTCTGTCTCAAAAAAACAAACAAAAAAAAAAAAAAGAAAAGAAAAGAAAGGGGGTGATACCTCATACTATTGGTGGGAATAAAGTAGATACAACTGTCTGATAGAGTAATGTAGCAGTGTATAATGTTTGAAGTATATATAATTTCATTTCATTTTTATTGTGTTTATAACACATGCTCAGTATGTACAATATTGAAAATGAACAAAAGTACATTAAAAATACTCATGGTCTCACCACCTAAAGGTAATCATTCTTAGATTTTGGCACATATTGTCATGCAACTTTTATGTAGCTGTTACGCCATACAACTCTGTGTGTGTGTGTGAGCGTGTGTGCGTGTGCTCACGTTTACTTGTATCCTCCCTTAGTATCATGGCATAAGCACTTGGTACATTAGCCCCAAGTATTAGTACTTTATAATCACCATGTTTTAAAATTGTGTGATTGTCTGTCATGCAGCTATATCACAATTGTTCTAAATCAAATGTGAAACATTAAGGAAATGGTCTTTTTCTGCCTTATAAATGAGGCTGCAGTGAAAATCTTTGAATTATTTCTTTAGAACATATTCACCACGGAGAATTAGTATTTGTTGGACATGAAAAGTTGTGTCACATACCATGGTCACCTATGTACATTTCCCACCCCTTTTTGTTTTGTTTTCCAGTGACTGATGTGTGATATACTGAGCATTAGAGCCGCATGCTCGACTCAATCCTTCTGGAGTCTTCTGGGGTCTACACTTCCTCATACTCTTTGCCATCGGTCACATAGACTTCAATTTTGTCCCTTCCTAATGCTTATCTCACTGAAAGAATCAAATGCTTCCAGTATTTCACCTTCTAGAGACTTCACAAACATCCTGTTAAAGTTCCTTCAAGCTTCGTTACACAGGGGAGGCTTTTCTTTTTTCTTTCTTTTTTTGCAGTTTTTGGCCATGGCTGGGTTTGAACCCACCACCTCCGGCATATGGGGCCGGCGCCCTACTCCTTTGATGCATAGGCACCACCCTAGGGGAAGCTTTTCTAATGAGAACTAATGGAGTTCTCTTGTACCAGGCACTTTATTTTACAACACGTTAATCCTCATACTTCCAATGTTCAATCCCCAACCTGCCTCCTTGGGAGGTTTGCTATAACAATCCAGATTTCTTGATAAATATGTATCTCCTACAGTGAGCTTGTACTTAATAAAGAGAAAATGGTGCTACAGATTGAATTGTGCACCCTGCAATCTGTACGTTGAAGCCCTGATCCAATGTGACTATATTAGGAAAGAGGGGCCTTTAAGGAGGTAATTAAGGTCAAATGAGGTAATAAGGGTGGGCTCCAGTCTCATGGTACTAGATGAAGGATGATATGATTGCTCTGACCTACAGAGGGTGGAAACAAACTTGAATGTAAGATATATCTTACCCAAAGGCAGGGGCAGAAGAAGGATTCAAATCCAGTGATTCCAGAGGTGACACTGCTAGGCTCTACACTGTGCCCAGCATGTGTTGGAGAAGAGGTATTGTGAGAAGTTCAGAGAAGTGGGAAATGTGTATTTCCTGGGATAATGATCTGTTGAAGAGAGACAATTGGCAATGGCCCTTGAAGAGTAGGGTGCTAAGATGCAGAGGCTTAAGAGGTATGTGCAGAGACTTAGAGAAGATTCTGATTAAAATCTTGAAATGAGTTTACTAAGGGATGTTAGCGGAGTGGAGTATTTCAGTATTTGTGACCAGGAAGTTGAGACAGTATGTTACAATGATCTTCTCTCCACGAAGGGTGCTAACCCAAAGGACAGCAATGGTCCTCAGCTAACAGATTAGAGATTTCAAGCCTTCATAATGATGGTGAGAGTGATTTCACCAAGGAAGACGACCATGTTGTCCACAGAGTTTGAGGGGGATAGGCAGTCTCAAATTCTCATAAGACTCAGAAAAGTTCCCCGTGGTGGAGTTATGCAAGCTCATTTTTTAGCTCAGTGAGTGAAGCACAAGTGTCTTTCTGTTCTGTTCTTATAGACCATGCTCCCTCTTTAGCAGTGTAGATGTAAAACAAAATAATTTATTTTAAAAAGATCTATTTGGAGCTGGAGGCGTGGCTCATGCCTGTAAATCCAGGGGACTCAGGTGGCTGAGGCAGGAGGAAGGATTGCTTGAAGCCAGGAGTTCAAAGCCAGTCTGGTTAACATACTGAAACCCTATATCTAAAAAAAAAAAAAAAATTCTTTTTAAATTAGCTAGGCTAATTTTTTAAGTGTGCTTGTAGTCCCAGCTGAGACAGGAGGATCTCCTGAGCCACAGTGAGCGATGAGAGCTCTGGACTGCTGCAGAGCTAAGATTACTCCAGCCTGGGCAATAGAGACAGACCATGAGATCATGTCTAAAAAAAAAGATCTGTCTAACTTTTTGCATCTAAAGCCTTCCAGTGATATAAATGGTGTGCATTTGTGCACCTACTTATGTGTGGCTCTCTGTTTCTATGTGTGTGTCTGCTATTTACGTATGTGTGTGTGCAATTGAAAAAGTCTTAACTTACACCTTTTACACCAATTGCACGGTGTAAAGTTGATAGGAACTGTGTAGGCCGCAGTGCTCAATCATAGGAAAAGGTCTGTCCGTCCCTGGAAAGCTGTGACTGAGGTGGAGAGTGATGAGCAGTACAAGACACCAGTTAACCTTTATACCTAGCTCTGCCTTCAAAAAGAGGAATAAAGGCTGCTCGACGCATCTGCCGTCTGCCTCAATTACCTAAAGTGGATAATCAGCTAACACCATGAGGATGCTGAATGTGTGTTGATTTTTCTTTGGTGTTGATTGCTGTGCTTTGACACACCGTTCCCACTATTATGCACCAAGACACCTCCTGGCATCATCATTCATCTTAACTCCTCACACATCAGGTGATCATTTCTATGGGGTTTTCCCTTCATCGTATATAGCTGCCAATGTAAATGCCTAGAACTTAAGGTGTGGTATATCGGCTTAAGCCTATGGTTTACATTTTAAAGTACTATTTGGTGAAAACTATACAGTTTTGGACAGAAATCTTGCCTGAAATTCCTCAGCAGATTTGATTTTCTTAAGTATATTTTACCCAAGTTTCTCTCAAATGCTGCTTTGCATTTTAGGCAACACTTTGGTTCCCTCATTGATAAATGTCCAACTGAAAGTAACTAGGTGCACCGTGGTGCCCATTTGTAGCTCCTTGGCATTAATACCTTTATGTGAGCAGCCAAATGTGTGTGCATGTTTATTGATTAACAATTATAACGGAGACTATTATTGCCTGCTTCCACGAAGATGCAAATGCTGACCCAGGCCACATTTTTCAGCCTCTCCAGCTGTCCCCCTGGCACCATGTCCTCCAGGTGATCAAGAGCTAAGCTTGTTCCTTGCATTTGGGACACCTGAGATCCAGGCATCCCTTCTGTGGTGCCAGCACCCACATTGTTCCTCTCTACAGACCTATAGTAGTCCTTGTGAGTAGTGCTCACCAAGCCAGAGTCCTAACAAAAACCTCTCCCAGCTGACTCCCTACCCACCATGTGGAAATACAAGAGCATCTGAGCCTTCTGTGTTACCATGGCTCACATTTGGTAAAAGGGTCAACCTATGCGTGGTCTGTTGTTCTTAAGAAAATTCATCTGCCTTTTCCTGCCCCAACCCCAGTCAAGGGCCAGAGGCTTAGTGTTTTTTCTGAAGATAAATGTTCTGGAAGCCTCTGGTCTGGGGTTAGGCTCCTCACCTGCCTTTAACAAACTTGGGACTGAGCTTCTGAAGACCACCATGAGCAGGGACTTTCTACCTCCAATCCAATGAATCAGTGCTAACACAGAGTGTATGGGCTCACATTTCTCCCATGTTGTAGTTTGTTGGCCCTCCTTGGACAGCGTACTGTGCCGCACTGGCTAAGTGCCAAGACCCCACAATGTCTTCTGTGACAAGCCACTTATCCAGTTGGCTAAAGATGCTTCCTTACTTCTGAGATAAACTGCTCTTCAGCTGACAGTAGATGCTCCTTGGTGAAAATTGTTCTTTAGAATTCCTCACCCAGGGAACAGGGAAATTGCTTCTCCATAGAGAAACTGGACCCTACCTTCTCTGGGGATTAGACATTCCTAGAAATGTCCAACAGAAATACAGAATCAGCAGAGACCAGTTACAGACTGGGAAATAAGGCTATACCACCTCAACTAGCAGAAATAGATTTGTCAGTTTATCTATAATGGAGATACTTAAGAATGGAATCCCACTGGCTGGCGTACATTGAGTACAATAAATTTGTACTGTTGGGTGTAGTCCACCAACATGATGACTACTTTAAAAGAGTAAGTCTGCCACGCTAAGAAAGAAGCTAGTTTTAAGGAAAAAGTTTCACACTATGTATCTTGTCCCCACCCACCCAAACACACACACATACAAATGCTTCAGTTCTCTTAGGAATTGGCCAGGACAATAAGATTTGGAATTTCAAATAGGCTAATTCTATTACTTCTTGGCTTTTTGTTTAAGACACATATATTGAATAGACCAATGTTTTTTATTCTTCTATAAAAAATGTTATTTTGTACATTGGGCTTTTTTGGATGTTTATCATTTTGCTTCTCTCGGATAACCTAGAAATTGATTTTTTAGTATTCAGGCCTTTTATTTTCCCTGCATCACTTGTAGGCTTCCAAACAATCTAAAACTATCAGACAAGCAATGAAGAAGGTGCATTTTCATAGAAGACCCCATCTGGAGTGACAGGACCGTGAGATGCTCTGAACCGTTAGTGTCTATTTAGCACTTGTAATGTACAAAAGGTTGAAACTTGGGCTGCAGCTGAATTGCAAATATTATATATAGAAAGTACTGAAAAGGATGTTGCAATGGCCTTTTCCTCCTTTGTCCTTTCTCCTCAAAGTGTATTGTCTTTTCCTCATTTGTAGAAGGAGGTCTTTGATAGATCTTTGGGCTTCCCTGTAGTTTTGCTCCAGATTCTGCTTGCCCCTTTTCCATTAAATTGCCGGTCACCATGGCGGACATTCACTGAGGTGAGCCCTGGGGCTTGGCCCGTGGGTGTGCAGTGTGTGCAACCACATCAGGGCAGTGAGCTGCAGCACAGGTGCCAGGGAGACCTGAAACCAGATCTTGGTATTTCTTTCAGCTAGAACATGCTATCAAATACCAAATCTGGTTAGTTGGTACTATTTAGATTGCTGCAAACAAAGCAACTTCACATTTTACCATTGCTTCTTTTTGATTAGCTTTGCTTCTACCCTCAAATCGGTGTCAACACTTAGAGTTAACCCTGCTCGGTCCCAAGCGAAAGTCATCTCACACTAATTCTTGTAAAACTGATTTATTTTCTTTTTTTCTCTCCCATCTCTGCATTTTCTCCAGAGTCAAGACACAGAAGTCCCATTACTGGTTATGTCTCTTATTGGATGGGTGAAGTCACACAAACCATGTACTGTCCCTGAGCTTCACTTTTCATGTTACAAAATGAAGAAAATAGTGCTGGCTATTATGGAAATCAAGTAAGATATTTCTATGTGAAAGCACTTAATGAATGGTATAGAATGTGTATATTCCTCCCACAACCGGGGTATGCCTGTCCGACAATAAAATACTCCTATTAAACCACATCTTTAGTGCAATCCATAAACCAACACTTGCTGCCCCTATAATGAGCTGCCTGTTAGCATACACAATGGGAACCAAATGGGGTTTTTCCTATTTTTTTTCCTATTTTTTTAAAATTCTCCACTTACTTTTATAAAGGAAGTTTTTCTTCCAGAATCAAAATTAACATATCTAAAAGCAGTCATTATGCCTTTACTTTGGCCCTGCAGTAGAGATCCAGATTCCATTTTAGCTAGCATACACCTGCACTTGGATTAGGAACAATACAGTCAGAAGATGCAAAAAATTAGAATCTATATTATTATAGCCCAAAACACTGAAGGGGACTGTTGTCATTAGGCTTTATAAAATGAAAGAATGCATCTTGGAGAGTAGAGAATCAAGTCCCTCCCCTGCCGGAGTTATCCTGCCCGCCCAGCCCTCCCTCTGGTGCTATTAGCCTCTCATAATGTAAAACATTTCTTCATTTCCGGCAGATAATACTTCCAGTGAAAAGGTAATTTTTGAAGTCTATTACTTGCATTCTTAGTGAAGAGCACAATGCAGCATTTTGTTCTAATACGCCATTGAAATTGTCTGAGTAGGTACACCATGGAATCAAATACAAAATGTCAAAATGGTTTCCATTAACTATGCACATTTGCACTGCTTCCGTTAATGGCTATGTTTTTGTTCTTTCCCTTCATCTTTGCATCTATAAGATGAAATGATTCAGTTGATGTAACTGAAAAGTACTTTGAAAAGGTAGAGAGCAAATTACAAAAGCATCAAGCCACAATTCCACCCACAGACTTTACTTTATAATGAAGTTTAATAATGATAGAAACTGTCGTTAGATTTAAACATCAGTCATTTCAGCAATTGTAGTTAATGTGAATATCTCATACCAAGTAATGTTTTATAAAAACATGGCAGGGATTGTGTACTATATTGAACTGAAATGTCATGATGAAATCTTAACTAGATGCTATTATTGTAATACATATTATGTTAAGAGAAATTTGCTTCATCTTGAAAAGATAAAATACGTACTGTTTCCTTCACCATCATAAGTTCAGGGAAAATAATTTTACTTGAAAAAAAGGTTTTGTTGTTTTCTTGCCTTGGCTTAAAGTGAACACACATATATATGCATTACTTATTATAATAGGTTTGTGCCAATGTACCTTCATGGTATACATTCAATAAAAATGTGTTTGCTTTTCTTTGATAAAAACTTGTCTCTAGAAAGAAATGTGTGGTTTTAACTGTGTATATATTTAATTCCAAAAAGTATTTGAGTTTCTGTCTAAATCTATCTTGAGGAAGAAAGAGTGTTCCCAAAGGCAAACCCTAGCTCTGAGCTACATGTTCTATTAGGACTGGGTGGAGCCCAGCTTTGGGAAGCCGTGCCAGGTGGCCCAGCTTATTGTATCATTCAGCTTGCTCTACTTCCTGATGGTTCCTGCTTTCTGATGACTGTGCAAGGGGGATGGATGGCAACATCAAAGGAAATCAACATCTAAAAAGGCTCTCATTTTCAGCCACCTGGCCACTTCTCACCCCCGTCCCCCACCTCCTTCCCAGAAGTCTCTGTCCACATCAAAACACTCGAGCAAGTCTCTGGTACAATTTCATACTCATTTGATAAAGAAAGAAGAATGAAGTAAATTTTCTCTTCTGAGTAGTATGTCTTCTCTTCCCTGGGGTAGTAGAAAGGATGAGAAGAAAAAGAACCATCTTTCTCCAGCCCAATATCTCCCTAGAGCAATGTTTTTCGACATTTTTGTATCTCACAGCACACTTGAACCTATACTTAAATTTCCACAGCACACTTAAATTATGTTGATCAAAAAAAAAAAAAGAGTAAAAAATAATATACTTACTCTGATTGAACTTCTTCCAAAATAATTTAATAAATGATCTTTAAAAATCTTCATGGCATACATGAGATCCTCTCATGATGCACCCATGGCACACTGGCTGAAAATCACCACCAAGTTCAAAACTGATCAGGAGGTAAGGGCAACCTACCACAGCAAAGAAGCCTTGTACGGGTAGCACACACATGGCTAAGTTCCGTCCTTCTTACATCATGAAATATTTTTCCTTTTCAGTTTTGGTTCTCTGGATTTCATTGTACTTCTGTATGCATTTTTGTATTTTAATAGTTTCACAAATGCTGGATAAATGCACCAAATTGCAAGAACATCCAAAATGCTCAGTCTTTGCCACCAGATGGCAGTGCAATACCACTCATATGTAGAATAGGATCAAATGGGTGCAGGGGACTTCGGATAAGTACTACTCACTTATGCTATTCCCTGAAATTAATCATCATTTGCTTGAAGTATTCAATACTGATACCTTTATAAAGGTACCCATAGATGTAGCAAAACAATTTCATTTATCTACTGCAGTGCAACAAACCACCCATAAAGGCTTATTGGTTTAAGGGAAAAATTATTTTTTATTTATCACAATTCTGTGGGTCGATTGCATTCAGCTGAGCCATTCTTATGAGTTTATCTTTTCTTCTTTGAAAAATAGAGGTTGGGTCTCATGTAGCTATGTCCAGCTGGGGCTGGGACCAAGTTGGCCACTCATGCTCCAGGGCTCCCCACTTGTCTTCTCACTATTCAAATCTAAAGCTTCCCAACATGTACGGAGGGAAGCTTTCTAGGTGGACAAGCTCCATTATTCCAGTGTTAAAAGTCTCTGCTGGAATCACACTTGCTAATGTTTCACTGGTCAAAACAAGTGGCCTAGATGTGATGTGAGGTGGACACACGTAAGCATAAACGCCAGAATGTGGGACCAGTAATGGACAACCTATCATAGGCTCAGTTCTGACTTTTACATTAGAAATATCATAAATCGGCTTGGCGCCTGTGGCTCAACGGGCTAAGGCGCCAGCCACGTACACCTGAGCTGGCGGGTTCGAATCCAGCCCGGCCCACCAAACAACAATGACGGCTGCAACCAAAAAATGGCTGGGCGTTGTGGCGGGCGCCTGTAGTCCCAGCTACTTGGGAGGGAGAGGCAGGAGAATCGCTTGAGCCCAGGAATTGGGGGTTGCTGTGAGCTGTGATGCCACGGCACTCTACCCAGGGTGACAGCTTGAGGTTCTGTCTTAAAAAAAAAAAAAAGAAAAGAAATATCATAAATCTATACCTTCTTTGTTCAATAAATTCATAAGACAAATAGCACTGACACAACTTGTAAAATGTCATACTCGTAAAAATAGATCATCTGGCTACTACTCCCCATAGCACTTTACTCTTCATAAAAGGGCCCAATTCAGGCTCTGCACTTACATTTCTAGGACCCCAAATTCAGATGTTTAAGGACACCCACCATTGAGCAAGCTAAAAAGCTAAAAACTTTTATCAACATGATGTCAATTCAATACTTTACAAAGACAGACCTATGAGATACATGAATGGAGGCTATTTGCAAACCTAGTCTGGGTAGATAAATCCCCCAGGAAAACAAATTATAAAGGCAGAGGTTGCTTTATGAACACAAATTTGGAAAAAAGGAAGCTGGATATTCTCAAGGGATATTTCCATTAAGACTGGCGAATTGTTTTTCTATGTTCTACACATGTCTATTTTAAGCACTGATTCAGTTCTGTTCAATTATAGCAACACTGCCTCTTAAGACCAGAAAAACACTGGTGTTACATTGTTTCACTAGCAAATGAAGAACAAAAATCAAAATTTTTTCTCAATATTTTGTCTCACAAAAAGTCAGTAGTTTTTGTAATCCAAGATAATATTCATACTTACTATGCATGACCCAGAAAGTACTATTGACATGTAATGTTGATTCAGTAATGAGTGCACTTCCATTTTTTAATCTGATAATCCCCATGGCTTACAGGTTGCCATAGCCAAATGATGCTTCTGTAGTTCAGTTAATGTCTGCCAATAATTGAACCTAAGAACAATATCCATCAACAATTTCAAATGTACTTCCTAGCATCAAGATTAAAACTAAACAGCAAGGCCTCATATCCTCTAAGGCAGTCTATTCAATTCATTTAAATATAAAATGCATACACACTGCAAATGTAACTGATACATGCTGCCATTATCTCTGACTTTTCAATGAATTAGAAACAAGATGGTGGGCGGGGGGAAGCACTTAGTAAAGCTCTTTAGGAAGAGTATATATTTTTAGTCAAATTTTAAAAGGTAACAAATAGCTAGAAACTGAATATGTGAATTATATAGATAGCTTTTCTTATAAAAAGCTTGTAGCCCAAATTCTCAAAATTCAGTTTTCATGAAAAGAATGCATTTTTTCTAAGATGATTGTTCTTCCTATCATGGCAAAATATCCTTCATTGTATTACAGACTGAGATGGTGAGTTTCATTAGTTGAAGATGGAGAAATAGTCAATCACCTGAACAAGACTGGAGGCAATTATTTATCACATGTAAAAGAGCTTCATCTCTTTAGATGTTAGATCTCTCGTGCCAATATCTGAATGCCAGTTCTTGAAACCATTGCTACACAAGATTCTCTCAAGCTCTCAAGGTTATTGAAGGTTAACATTTTTTCTTGAAGAGTAGAAAGTGGTTCTGTGTTTAGAGTCACATAAGCCATTTTAGGCATTTAATTCTTGAATTTACAACTCAAAACGTGTCACATTGTAATAGTTTGGCATCTCCTCAATCTCAACATATTGGGTTGGAATCTATCAATAAGGTTCACAATGTGCTCTGAGAGAGGCTAGACATTTCTCAGCACTAACTAAGACCCCACAGAATTGAGAGTCAGTTTGAACGCAAGATTCTCCCAACTCCTTCAAGTGAAGAAACTTTGGTTTGTTTTGTATCATGATTTCTCCTAAGATGTTACTGATTTTGATGAAGGGGAGTAAATGTTGAGCACACAGTAGGTGCTCAATAAATATTTGTTCTGAATTTCTCTCCCTTTTCATCCCACTCCCAAATCTGGTGTGATTTGCCAGATTCTACTATTTCTATTGCTATTTCCCCCCCACCCCGAGTCTCACAGTCTTTTTTTTTTTTCCCCAACCTCAAACTGTTGAGCTCAAGTGATCTTTGTGCCTTTGCGTGTAGTCTCTCAACCTTAAGACCCTGGATGCTACCTAAGCTCTTCCCTTCCTTCACTCCCAATAGCCAGATCATTACTAAGTCCCACTGTTGGTCTTCCATATGTCCCAGAGTCACCCTCTCTCTCCAATTGCTCATGTGCCAGCATTCTCATGCTGGCAGTTCAGCAACATCGTTAGCTCCAAATGAAGTGTACTTCGTCTTATATTTCATCCTGACAATGCAGCCATCTTCACCGTCATATTTCTGCAGCTCTCCTGCTCTGAAATAATTCCAGGATTGTCTACTGCATGGGCTTGCAACGTTTTTTAGATGCAATCTTTTATGTAAAGTAACTTAAAAAAAAAAATCTGAAACCTTCCCTACTTTAATGCTGTTGTGAAACTAACCTTTGTAGGTGACCCAGAGGGGGTTAAATACCTCGGTAGATGACCAAAGGGTTTGATATTATATGTTCAATTGTGAAAGGCATACCTTACTGAAGTATTTCCTAAAGAATCTTCTAAGATACTTTCCTCAGGAGACATTCAAAAAGGAAAGAAGGAAGGAAGGGAGGGAGGGAGGGATGGAGGGAACAAAGGTTCATTAAGTTGTCAAGTAAACTGGAGAATCTCAAGTAATACAATATGTCCTTGAGTGTAGACGTGGATATTAGCATACTGAAGGCTCTGATTAGCATTGTCGTTAAGAAACATGCTTAACTTTTTTTAACCTGCTATTCCACAAGTTTATTTAAAGACTAAATCCTTCTTTTTATGTTCTTATTTTTATTTTAGAAAAAAATTAAAATCTTGCAGAATTTGTGTTTTTAGAAGGTTTAGTAAATGCCACCTTAGAAGGCACTACAGTGAGCACAAATATTCAGTTCAGCAAAGAATCATTATTGCCTTCTTACCACTATTCATCAGTCTACTACCCTCTTATTCCCCTCCTTATAATGGCAGCAGTGAAAGCCATTGGTTATATTTTGAAGTTCAAATCCTAGCTTTGCCACCTACTAGCAACGTGACCCTATATAAATTGCTGACTCTTTCTGCCTCATTTTCCTCATTTGTAAAGCAGATAATAACAGTGCATTGATTTCCTAGTGTAGGAAATGGGAAGATTTCCGGACTCTGCATTCCTGGAAATAGGCAGATTTCTAGACTCTAACACAGGTGTACTGGATCTAATACTCAGGGAAAACCACCTGCATCTTACCCTGTCCCAATGATTTCAATGGAATTGAAGTTGGAGAATGTGGAGCATACAAAAGAGAAACACCACAGCTACTTCTGAGTGTTGATAGGGATAGTATGAAAAATCAGGCAATGCCCATTTGTCTGTGCCCAAGAGACAGAACAAGGACTTCGGCAGAATTCAGAGTAGGTCAATTTCAGTGCAGTGTAAAGACAAATGGACTTTCCAACAACCACAGCTGTGCAAAGATAGTGCAGGCTTCTTTGAGAAACAGCTGCACATGTATCCCCCTCGTGCACAGGATCGCTTATTTAATTAGAGCTCTTTCAGGATATTTGAGGGAGCATTCAAGCATCTCTTGGGGTTCTGAGACTACCTGACTTCTAAGTTTCCTGTCCGGCCTTGAGGTAGTAGTAGAGGCTACCTCCCAGGGGAGCAGACATGTACTAAATAACATCCAACCTCACCTTCCCTCATTTATTTAATGAAGAATGTTTTTCAGAGTATGGTGTTTAAATGTTGTTTGGAGAATAGCTTCAAATATTCTCTTTGTGGAACACTAAATCCCATGTGCTAAAAAATTCTCTGAGAGCATACAGACGTATCTCAGAGAAACACACAGGGAGTATCCCCCAGGAATAGCACCTACTACAACGCTATGGAAGAAAACCCAGGGGCTTCCACTGAGTTTCCAGATCCACTAGTGACAATTCCTTAAACAACAAGACAGGCCTACAATGCTCTTGTAATTAATCCTCGAATCCTGAAGGACCCTTTATGTTCCTTCTCAGAGCTGCAGCTGGGAGTCACATAAAGCATCACCTTGGTTATAAGAACAGAACTTTAATCATATATAAAGACAGAAAACACAGCCTACAAAGGCATAAAATCCAAATTGTTTCCATGCCACTGTAGTGAGTATTAAAAAAAATGCCTACACACTTTTATAATATAGATTTGTAAAATGATGAAAACACGGCCATCATTTATAGTTTCCTTTCAGAATGGACACTTATTTATAAATGAATGGTTCTGTAATAACCCAGTGGCACCTTCATAAATCTCCCCAATGTATGGCAGTCTGTAACACATCTGATGAGAAATGTGTTTACTCTTTCAGGATTAAAAATAGAAAAACACAATAGAACAAGTTCATTGGCAGGTTCAGGTGGCCACTTAGTTTATAATAGAATCAGGAAATGAAAGTGCCCTGTGGTGCAGTAAAAAACTCTGCTAGAACCCAATTTTAGCTAACATAAGCAAAGCATGTTAGTGAGTTTCCTCAGTTGTCAGCATTAAAAAAATTTAACTGTATACCTCCTTTCAATCAGCTAAATATTTATTCAGATCTTTGGCTTGTTATTTCTTCATTAACAATGTTTCCCCTGCTGCTCAGCAGAATCTATGAGGGACTTTGCAAATGTCAGAAGCACTCAAGTTGAATCAGCCAGGGGAAGTGATCATAATCGAGTGGAACTACAACAGGGGCACATTTCAAGCTGGGAAATAATAGATCGATACAGAAGGCTCCTTCCCATGGGATAATACCACTATTTGTTCTTATTTTGTGACTTGTTTTTGCTCATCAAATCGCAAGTGCAATGCATTTATGTGTTAACCTTCAATTTGTAAATGATCATTTATATTCTAATCCTTAGAACACTGCAACAGGGAAAAGAGGGGGCAAGTTTGAAAGAAAAGCTGAGTCTTAGGAACAAAGGAGAGGAAAATAAAATAACCAAAGAATTCTAGAGAACGTATTAGACTCTTTTTGAGCTCCTAGTTAGCAAATGAAAATGTCCTTCTAATAAGTCAAGCTTAAGGATCTGTGAAACATGGGCATATATAACAAAGGTCCTCACAGGAAAAAAAAGAAAGCTGAGTTTTATCTGGCAGGAGGAAAGTCTAACCCGGTCATTTGCTTCTTTTGAAAGAAAAATTGTTTATTGTCTTGAAGTTGCAGGTGTTTTACATTTAATCCTGCAGTTTGATAAGGATCTTAGTTTGGTCAGGATCTTGGTTTATGAGGGCTTTCCAACCATTAGTGCCACTGCAAAATCTTATCACTTTAGCTTCTTTCATGTGATTCCATGTTACCTTCAGCACCATTGTCCAGTAATAAAACATGCCCTTACCTTTAAATCAGGTTCCTCACTTCATTTCCCATGCATGTTACAATCCAACAATTCCCAATTATATATTTAAAAACTTATTGATAAATATGGGACAAACCTATAGAGATTGCTATGTTGTCATAAAAGATAATGATACCACAAAACATAATGTTATGATATCACCCCAAGACTTCAACACGTTTCCAAAATCACAAAGAAAATGTTTCATTGTGTAGCTAAATAAATGAACGCCCCCCCCAAAAAAAGTGCAATGATAGTGTACATCTTTCGTGGTTAAGAAAATTTTGTATGTGTTTTTCTCTTTCCAAATATAAACACATACATTTGGACCTTGGTGAACAAGTGCAGCAAAATAAAAAAAACTTCCATACTATAAAAGTGTCATTAAAAGAAATAAATATAGGACCTACCTTGAGAAGGAACAAGTGGCTGATAGCGGAGTTGTTCATTATAAACTGATGACAATGATGATTATGAGAGAACTTCAACAACCTACCAAAGGATGCCGAGGCTAGAGTGAGAGGTGAACTATAAAAATGATTATCACTGAAGTGCCAGGAAAAATCCAAACTCACCATATCAATGTTCTAGCTGGCCTGCCAAGTCTTTGAATACAGAAGAAAGAAGAGTCAGCCCCCAGGGAGCAGGTAAAAGATGATTGCTTACTCCCCAGTGCCCATGTTCAGCACCAGCCCTCCTGGGAGTTACCTGGCCCCAGTCTGCTGCCAAGCTTGCCTTCCTCCTCTGGGAGGGGCTCGCACAATTCACAAAGGCAAACTCTGTAGGAGAAGGATATGAAATGAGAGCAGGTTTTCATTGCTACCCCACGCTGCCATCTGAAGACCCTGTCCACAAGGGTCTAAGGGTCCCCAAGCTAAGATGACTGTTGATGGAGTTGTCCTTTGGACGGGTGGTGGGGGAGGCTGTGTGAGGAAGGGAAGAATGGCTCATAATGAAAAGAAAGATAGTAACTTAAGGAGCAGAGTTTGGTTACTTCTTTATAATACATCTAGAGACTATAAACCAAATTAAGTGTTAACTCCAATTAGGAGCAAAAGGATTGCAAAGACATCTTCTAAGGACAAGACTATCCAGGGGGCTGTAGATAAAACCTGATAATACTTAGATTAACATCATCCTTTTCTTTGGTTTCAAACACTACCCCAGGATTTTCTATTGAAAATAGGTATGTATTTGTTTACCCTGTATTTCCTAAGCAAAGCAAAGGTGCTTTCCTGGACTCCAGGATCTGGAGAAATATGCCTTCCTGCAATGTTGTGAGTGGTCATGTTAAAGATGGTTTCTTTTGTCAAAGAGTTCTCCTTCGAGCTGGCTGAGAGTTTATATTTTACTCTGTATGGAGATTCTACAGAGAGTCTAATAGCACAGAATGGAGTCCAGAAATCACTCATAATACTCAACTGCAACATGGATTTTATTTTATGCCTCCTTCTCAATAAGTCTTTTCTAAATATATTTTTGAGGACTGATGGCACATAAAAAGGAACTATTAAGGAGAACCACAGGGTGTCTGTGATGGGAAGGACTGATTATTTCTGACAGCCTCCAACTTCTGAATTCCTGGAAAGGCAAACCATGTGAATTTCAGGGAGCTGAGATGCAGATACATTTAATGCCCCATTGCTCTCCTGCCTGCCCCCTCCTCTTTCTTCTCCTCTGCCTTCTCAGCCTCTTCTCGGGTGGTATGTCTGTTACCACCCGAGCTTTCTTATATCATCTGAATCAAAATAATATCAGACATGGCAGCATCTTTCTTAAAAGGTGGGCATGCCCAGATTCTATAGCAGCCCCCTAATTAGGATGCGCTGTATTTATTTATTTACATCCTCCTTTGCACTGCATTAGTGGGATGCTCTGGGGAAAGCTTCATACTTTCAAAACACTGAATTTCAAAGAGGTCATCAGGAAAGCCACAGAACAAATCTGAATCTTACCCTTCATTCAGGTTTCAGTCCATGACCTTGCACCCAGATTCCATGAATAGAACATTGTCTTTACAGGGCAGAGGCTCAATAACTGGACATTTTCTGGGTCCCTGGATTTGTACAATGAGATATCAACTCCAATCTGTGAGCACAATGCTCCAGTGACTGCCAGGAATGGCTGCAATATTGATGCCTTTCAACGTAGATCACATCATTCACCGAGCAGGACTCAATAAAATGATACTGTAGTTAACAAGTTTTATAACACAAACTTACTTTAAAACATGGAACTAATCAGAGGGAAGCCTGGGTATGCATGTCAGAGCCACATTTAATTGTCAATAAATAAACAAAGATTTGCTTCACCTATTGTCATGTATATCAAGTCAGTCATTAATCTAAACTAATGAAGCTTAAGATATATGACAGACAGTTTTTATGGAGCGCCTTCTTAATGATATGTTTGCTTTTCATTTCAATGCCAAGAGAGCCCATTATCAAGAAAGCACATTATGGTCCAAACGCATTGAAATCTACAGCACTACCCTTTGTTCGGAATTCACAATGAGCAGTGCTCGCACTTACATATGCATGTACCCTCTGAGAAGAAAAGGGTTCCTTAGAAATGAATGCAGGGTGGGCTGGAGCAGTGTATCTGAGTCTCCTGCTCCCACATGGGCTTTTCCCTCCTTTAGATTTTTAAGCTCACCTGGAAAGAAAAAAGGAGACTAAATCCAGCCCAGTTCACACACATCCATTGTGAAAAACGCGAGTGAATGTGTTTCCAAAACACAATGTGTCCTGATCACTAAAGAACATCCTGAATCTCTGAAGAACACAAACCTGGCAGGCCAAACTGCAAACAAATTAGCTACTAGGTAATAAAGGCAAGTATTCTACAGTTATTTCGGTGTTCATATTAGTCCTAAAGCTTTGATGGTTTTCAAAGATAAAGTAATTATTTCCTATTCTGCTTCTAGTTTAGAGGAGAATAATGTGGGTAAATTAACATTGATCAAATTTTAATGAATCTTAGACGCCGTGACACGACAAATTCAGAATAGTTTACCCTTTAGTCCAACATCACCAAGTGATTCTGCTACAGGCTCCCAAGACCAAAAGAAAGATTCTGAAATGTTGCAGTTTTATTCACTTAAATCTGAAGAAATATGCCTAGAATGGAAACAGTTTACAAGGAGATGGAATAAGTCTATGCTCAGGGCTGGACTGTGATTAAATGTGATCAGGGATCTTGCCCATCTTGTTCACCAAGATATTTCCAGCACCTTCCACAGGCCCTGATTCATGGTGGGAACATGATGAATATTGATAAGTTTATGAAAGAAATCATGATATAAGGAACAGAAGGACTTGAAAAAACTTTCCTAGAAACACATTGCTCTCCTCTCCCTTCCCATTCTGTCACCCTAAGTAAAAAACCAGAAGTATTCCACTGTCAAGGACAAGAAGGTACTTTATGGAGTCCTAAAGTTCCTTCTTAACTTCCTTACTTTCTCAAACAAAATTCAATTAATTCCCTCAAGGGATATTCATGGAGCATACTATGGGGATATGGGCCCTGTGGAGCACAGGGTCACATCTCACTCATTGGAAAACCATGCAAGAAGTACTCCAGAGCGCTCTGAGCAAAGTCCTCAGCGCCTCACGAGCACAGACAGAAGAGACTGACTGTGGATCAAGGGATCCTGGGCACAGGTCACACGTACCACATAAACTAGGCTCTGAAGGATGACCCAGCTTTTTCGTTTTTTAAATTGAGACAGACTCTCACTTTATCACCCTTGCTAGAGTACCATGGTGTCGCAGCTCACATCAACCTCAAACTCTTGGGCTTAAGTGATTGTCTTGCCTCAGCTTCCCTAGTAGCTGGGACTACAGCCTGGCTATTTTGTTTGTTTGTTGTTTTTGTTTAGCAGGCCCAAGCAGGCTTTGAACCCACCAGCCCCAGAGAATGTGGCTGGCGCCTAACTATTGAGCACGGGTGCCTAGCCAATGACCCAGCTTTTGATTGGCATGTAGGTGGGTGTTCCGGGTAAAATACAAGGAGCAAGGTAAAGGGGCTGGGTAGTGCAGCAAGTGCTCAGGGGCCAGCACCTTATCTCAGCATGTCTGAACTCCAGGAACCATGACATGAGACAATCAAAGGTCACTGGGACAGGTTCTGATTAATAATCACCATCACGGCCGCCACTAACATTTATTTGCACTTACTGCATATTCACCAAAGACATTAACTTCTCACAGTAAGTCTCATCTTCTGAGGGAGGAAACTGAAGCTTCCAGGGGTAAGTAACTTACCCCTTGAGGCCATACCCCTCTGGCCGCAAGGCTGTATTTCTTGGAGTTCAGAGTTCATGTTCTTAATTGACATATTTTCACAAAGCTTAGAGTAGCCTGCATTAATTTATTCCCTGAAGACTTTTTAATAAAACTTCTCTAGGTTTCTACAAACCTTCTTTCAGAGCTGTTGTCTGAAAAGGAGGAGGATGTTGAGAAGGCAGAGAGGACAAACTCATCTGCGCACTCACTCTTGAGTTTTTATGAGGAAAGGTAAGGAAGGAGTGACTAGGTTGGCTGTTTGAGGACCAGCTTGTCTTCAAGGCACTGTTACTGTTTCCCTGGAACAACCGTGTACCTCCTCCCAGCAAGCTCAGTGCTGTGTCCGGTGCTCTGTAGGAAACTAAGATGCTGAGCCTGGAAGTAATCACAGAAATATAAACATTAAAAATATTTAATAATCTTTCTACCTCAGACGGTGCCACAAGCCTTCTGGACAGGGAGCAGAATCCCATTCCAACTGTTCTATGTGTCTGCTCGATCCTTTATTCCAGGTCTTCTTCTAATCAAGAAGGTACTCCTAACATGTAAACCACAATAACATGTATTGATAGTATTATCCAGCAGACTTAAAGAAAAGGGCTTTGGGTGAATATACTATTGTGTCTGGTAGAGAATTCCTTGGGTATATAGAAAGTTGGTTATAGGAATCCTTCAGGCGGCACTGTGGCTCATTGAGTAGGGCATTGGTCCCATATACCAAAGGTGGCGGGTTCAAACGCAGCCTCGGTGGAACTGCAAAACAGAAAAATAGCTGGGCGTTGTGGTGGGCGCCTGTAGTCCCAGCTACTCGGGAGGCTGAGGCAAGAGAATCGCCTAAGCCCAGGCGTTGGAGGTTGCTGTGAGCTGTGTGATGCCACGGCACTCTACCAAGGGTGATAAAGTGAGACTCTATCTCTACAAAAAAAAAAAAAAAAAAGAATCCTTCAAAATTATGATATTTAATACATTAAAATACTATAGACCAAGCTTCCTCAACTTCAGCTCCATTGAGGTTCAGGATGTCCTGCACATGTGAGTGTGTTTAGCAGTATTCCTGGCCCACTTGTGACAACCAAAGCTTCTCCACACATTGCCAGATATAGTATCTTCTAAAGTTGAGAAATTGTGCTCTAAATACGCATAGTTAATGAGGATATTTAACCTTGTTTTGGTGATCCAAAGGCAGGTCAGAATTCACTTGTGACTTAAGGTGGACACTTGTGGTAGGGACAGAGGCAATTAAACCTTCTAATTAATGGAATACCAGATAATAGAACTAGCAGTAATAATAACAAGTAGTAGATACTTGTTTTTTAGGTTATAAAAACTATCCTCACGAAAGCTTTCATTATTTACACCACCTTGAAAGTAAAGAACTCCAAGCACAGCATGGTGAAGGGTTTCCTCCAAGGTCATGCCATTCTTCAGTGGTTTGGGGCGAATGTTCTGGGCTCCCCACTGAAAACTGCAGAAACAATATTAAGGCTGTTTAGCCTGATTTTCTTAGTAGTTAGATGAACCACCTGATGGAAAACCCCTACTCATGTGGTCTTGAATTGTCTTTAAACTTTTCCTTTGGTATTTACAATTCCAGAATTTTATTGGGCAAGAGAAAGCAATTCAAACCTCAGGATGTTTCGATCCTTTGGTGCTTTGAGGAAAGAAATAAAATCAAAATGTCCAGGGCCAATAAAAATAAGAATGCTTCAGATATCCTTGGACAATGGGCATGTCCAAAGCCAAATGCAAACCAAGATGGAAAATATATTAGAATAAGACTTAACAAAAATATCACAGCATTGCACTTGACTTTAATGTTGAAAGAGATGCATTCTTCATTATCTTGCTTTATCTCACAACTGCATAATGCAGCCCCAATCCATCCCCTCTTATCCTAACTAGGTGTCTTAAAAACAACTATTTCCAAATCTCTGGACTATGTATCACCATTAAAATAGCTAAAGTTCTGAGTCTGTAATGCTCATAGCTCAAGTATTAGTTTATGGTCCAAGAAAATGTGTACTATGGACTGAATTGTGTCCCCCTAAAATTCATATGCTGAATTCCCAACCCCCAATGGGATGATTTATGGAGATGAAGACCTCGGGAGGTACTTCAGTTTGGATAAGGTCAGGAGGACCGGGCCCTCATGATGGGTTTTTATAAGTTCATTCACTCTCTCTCTTCCCCATGAGGACACAGTGAGAAAGCAGCTGTCTGCACATCAGGAAGAGAGGTCTCACCAGAATCCAGTCAAGCTGGTGCCCCGATCTTGGACTTGCAGGATCCAAACCCAAAAAACTTTTGTCATTTAAAACACCCAGTCTATGGTACTTTGTCATAGCAGCAGGAGCAGATTGAGATAATGTATCAAAATCCACAATGGCAAACACAGCTGATGTTAGGAGTGCTTACCCATGAACAGGAAGGAAATGGCTTCCCTGAAATCTCTCCTGATGTCTCTTCCCACAGAAAAAAGTGACTCAACCCTCTTTAGGGTGATTAACCTCCTAGATATGCTTGTCCCAAGAAGTAATGGTGGAAGCTCCCAAAGGGAATGTACAGGCATGTGCCAGGCCTTTCACTTCTAAGGAGGACTTGTGGAGGAGACTCACAGTGTGCCTTTGTTCATGAAAGCTGAACTTCTTTCACATCCAGTTAACAGTCTCCCCAGAGCTCTGCACCACCCCTCGCTCACTTGGGGAACTCTCTTACAGAGATCCCCCAACTTACAGCCAGTGGGGTGTGAAAACCCAGAGAACAATCCGAGCCACCAGGTCCTCTCCGTACCAGGACATTCAAGACGTTCCCCCATCACAGATACACTCCAGGGGTTGGTCCCACAAAATTTTACAGTTCTTTACATGATCGAAAGAAAAACTAAACCTTTACACTGTTATTTTTTGACACTAACATTTTTATGTCACTAAAAATGTATTAACTTATTAAATACAACAGCATAATCACGTAAGTTTTACTTTCTCACTTTACAGAGAAGGAGCCTCGTCCTTGAGTTTTCACTCGTTGATCACACAGCTAGTCAGTGCTAAACTGGGATTCAGATTCAGGCTGTCCAGACCCAAATGTGACTCATTTCTCTTCTTTCTTTTCTAAGTTTCTTTAGGACAATCTCAATGCTGTGGTCTTTTCATTCCTCTCACCAGGAAATTTGTTAAGTATTTCTCTACACACATAGAGGAGACCAGGATGTCACTGCCATAATAAGCACTTGCCTGAGAGTCCCGAGAGGGTGGAGAGGGCCAGGCCTCATGAGCTGCATGCCTCCTACCTTCCTTCCCCCTGGTAGTGGTTTAGATCTGGGCTCATGAAATTTTCTGAGGTTGCCTGTGTGCATTCCACCAGCATGCACTTACCACAAGGCATAAAATCACCCATTTTATGCCGTTTCCCCTGGAAAAGTAAGATAGTCACTTTTTTTTAGGTCTACATTAGAAAGTGTATTTTTACCTCTTCCTCTTTCAAGGAAAAAAAATCGTATCTCTGTACTGTGGCTTACATTTGTTTCTGTTTCTGGAAGGATTAGGGTAGGCACATGGCATACCCCAGTCCTATTTGTGATGACGGCCAACTATACATTGTCACGTATATATGCTCATCCTAAGTGTCTGAATTTACTTTCACTGTTATCCCATTTTTGTTTTCTATTTTTGAGGCAGTCTCACTTTGTCACCGGGTAGAGTGCCGTCGCTCACAGCTCACAGCAACCTCAAAGTCCTGAGCTCAAGCAATCCTCGAGCCTCAGCTTCCCCAGTAGCTGGGACTACAGGTGCCCACCACAACACCCAGCTAGTTTTTCTATATTTAGTAGAGATGGGGTCTTGCTTTTGTTCAGGCTGGTCTCAAACTCTTGAGCTCAAGTAATCCACCCACACTGGCCTCCCAGAGTATAAGGATTACAAACATGAGCTGCCATGCCTTGGCTATTATTCCGTTTTTCAAAGGGTAAGTGGAGTTTAGAAAGGCTAAGAAGTTGGCCTAAGTAATGTCAGCTGGTGGCACCAGGTTTTGCACGCTGAGCTTAATGTCCTGCCCACTGCAGAATCCCACCTCGGGGGTCTGCTGGATAGCGGCAGCACTGTCTTCATAGACTGTTTTCAAGCTCCTCAAGGGCAGAAAATATGTGATGTTAACTTTCTATGAAAGCAGTGACTAACTCTTAGTGACTAATAAATACTTCATTTTCTTTCCTTTTCTTTGCATTTTTATTTTTTTGTGGAGACAGAGCCTTACTCTGTTGCCCTAGGTAGAGTGCTGTGGCTTCATAGCTCACAGCAACCTCAAACTTTTGGCCACAAGCAATCATCTTGCCTCACCCTCCCAAGGAGCTGAGACTACTGGTGCCCACCACAACACCCAACTATTTTTAGAGCCGGGGTGTCACTCTTGCTCAGGCTGGTGTCGAACTCCTGAGCTCAGGCTATCCACCTGCCTCAGCCTCTCAGAGTGCTAGGATTACAGGTATGAGCCCCATGCCTAGCAATAAATAGTTTTTGAATGAAATAGATTAATGAATATTTAGAGAGTAAATTTGGTCTTTCTTCCACAATCCTGGATTCTAAAGCTGACCCCTGAATTGGAATCAGTCTCTACTTCATCTCTTACTGGGTATGTCTAGGTGGCTTATTGAATCTCCTATATCTCAGAGGCTTCCTTACTTGTAAAATTAGAATTATATGATAGCATATATTAAATAGACTTATTATGAATATTAAGTGAATTAGTCCATGCAAAGAGCTTGCAACACAAACTTATATGGTATAACACAAATTACCTATTGTTCTTTAACTCTTATTTGATTTCCCAATTATAAGGCAAATTGCCTAAATTTCCATGTATCATATATGTGTGTATGTACATGTAATATGAAATTAAGTAATTATAGTGATTTTAATGGTTTTTGATGGCAATGAAGTGCATACAAGAATGCACAGAGTTCAGTGAGAATTGTGAATTGATATACGAAGTTTTTACAGTTAATTTTATAATTCCTATAGTTCAAGTCCTCCAGTAAGACCAAGTCTTCAGGTGGAAATGGGTGAATTTAAGGCAAAATGATCACATTCTCCATTAGTTCCCTTTACTTCTCTGTTTTCCCCTTTCTTTTCTCTTTCCTCATTGGTGACCATTCCCAAAAATCAAATTTTGTACCATGTTTGCTTCTTAGGCACTAAGAGTCCTTTCCCCAACCAGATTTGAAAGCTTTGGGCAGCAACCTGTTATAATTCTTCACTGATTTAATAATTTTCTAACATAAATGATTTTCAGGCTGTAAGTCTATCCAAACCTTCAGTTTTAACTAATAAGATGGAAAGTTCTTTTTCCTCTTATAAAAAATTTAAAAAATAACATCAGCAGAGAAATACATGATCAGAAAACTTTTCCCAGAAAAAAAAAAGTTGTCAGACAGTCTTTGCAACCTCCCTCCCTATAAAAAGTGCCAGGCCCAGATGGATAAATGGCAAATGCTACTATCTTTCAAGGTCCAGATGACCCAAACGCTTCTTAAATTGTCCAAGGCATAGAAAAAGAAGGATATTTTCCAAATCTTCTCTATGGAACACGTGTAACATACAGTGAATAGCTAAACCTGCTAAAGACAGTATATATACACAAGCCTACAGAACAACTTCACTTATGAATATCGGTGAAAACTTCCTAAATAAAGTATTAGCAACTAGAAGCACATTCAAAAAAATCATAATGCATCATAGTCAAGTAGAAGTTATTCCAGGAATACAAGAAATCATATTAATGTATTTTGCTACATTAATAAATCCAAGTTTAAAAATCGTATAATTATCTCCATAAGAGCTAAAAGATCTTCAACAAAATTCAACACTCATCTTAGATATTCATGACATATACTTTTACATAATAAAGAACCACCAAGGGATGGAACAAGATGGCAGACCAGAAAGAGCATTTGGCAGAAAGCTCCCAGTACAACTGAGGAATGAAAGAAAGCCAGGCTGTGCCTGGTGCATAGTCCTTCCCTAGAGCTTTGGCTGGAGTCCACAGCGAGGTGGCAAGGGGCTGGATCTAATACACAAACCAGAGTGGGTTATTTCTGACACAGTGGGCAAGTTTTCCCTAGAGGGAGCAATGGAGAGCAACTGGCTCCCCTGTGGAGGTCCAGGATGGGAGAAAGCCCTTTCATAGCTTTCAGTTCTCAGGAGAAGCTGAAGGTTGTGAGGAAAGCCTGAAAGAGTGGGCACACCAGAACAGGGTATAGTAGTCAGTTGTGAAGGCAAGTCTAAGCAGATTTGCCACTGGTTTGGCTGCAGAGATGACCATACTGGGAGGTATTGGCAGCCACGGGGGCGGCCATTATAGGAAGGTCACAAGAGGTCATGAGGGCTGGCCTCCTACAGGGACACAGCCTTCTTAGTTCCACCTACTGGGATCAGAGCTCCAATCATGAAGTCTCAGAGACTCTCACAATGCCACATGGGAACTGTTGTCTGGGGGCATGGCGAGACCTGCCTCTGAAGGATTCTGGAGATTCTGGAGTTTTGAGATCCCAACCTGGTGGGGCCTGAACGTTGAGGAAATAATAAGGCCATCATTGTGGATGATGAAGTTGGGAAATAGGTCTATACCTGGGAACTAGAGAGAGGGTAACAGTGGTATTATCTGTTCCCTAAAGCTACAGCACCACCTGGTGTCCCGGCAATATATTGCAACACAAATATATTCACAATAAAGTCAGACCCTTCTGCCATATATAGATGCATAAGTAATATTTTTCATTATTTATATTTTTTCTTTTGTATTTTTTCCTTTTTTCTTCTCATTGTTAGTGGTTTTTTCCTTTTTTCCTTTTTCTTTCTTGTTCCCTTCATTTATTAGTTCCCTTCATTTATTAGTTTTCCTTTTCTTTCTTGTTCCCTTCATTTATTAGTGCTTATTTTTGGTTATTAGAGCTTTTTGTTGTTTTGTATTGATGTGTTTTGGTTCTTGCTAATTTGTTTGGTTGGTTCTTTCTTAACTTCCATTTTTGCTATCATCAAGAGCAAGAGATCCTGTAATTTTTGGCTGTAGTACTTTAGCCTCATCTATTCTCTTGCTCTATTTCCTCCTCTGCATTCTCTCTCTGGGTAGAGACTCTTCTACCTTTCTCATCTCTCCCACATAAATCACTTGGGCAATAGCTTAGATATCCCTTTCCTTTTTTTATCTTTCTGCTTTCTTTCTTTATTTCACTTCCATCTTTCTTAAATAGTTGATACAATGTTATTTTTCATTTTCTTTATCTATTCTTATTTTTCTTATGTTTTCTTTTTTTTTTTTTTTTTGAGAACTAGGGGGACACTCCTGTGGTCCAGCAGGTAGGTCACAGAAATAGGCTGGCTCAAGGGGACTAAGAAACTGCTATACGTTTGTCCCTGGGAAGAAAAATTTCAGCATGATCACAATGAAGAATTTTTCTATTACATTTTCACCCCTACTTAATTTTTCCATCTTGGTTTTTTTGTTTGTTTGTTTGTTTTTCTTTTGTTCTTTTTCTTTTCTTCTTATTTTTGGCAGAGGAAGACTCTGGCTCAACTCAGCCTTGTAAGAAGTGCCTGATTTTAAGGAACCCACCCAGCCCAGCCCTCAAAATCCCTGAGTTACAGGTGTGGCATCAGCACCATGCTGATCAATACCATTTCTTCTAACACTCTCATCATCTCTTCCTGACCTCCTTTTTTCCTGTTCTTCAAGTTTTTGTTTTGTTACTCCCCATTCCTATTTTTATCTTTTTATTTTCTCTTACTCTTTCCTTCTTTATTTATATTTCTTTCTTTTCCTCTAGTTTCTCCTTGCTCACTCTTTACCTTTATTCTCCTTTTGTCCTCATACCAAGAGGCCTCTTCATCACCTAAACTCTGAAATAAAGAAATTTGAAGCAAATGAGGAAGTGAGAAGAAAAAAATGAGCACAAGGAGGTGAACAAGAAAAAAGCACACATGAGGAGGAAAGTACAAAAAAATTCAGACACCAAGAAAAACCAAAATAGAGCAACTCCTCTAAGGGACCATGAGGCAGCTTTTACAGAAGACTCCTCCTACAATGAATTAATGTATTTGACAGAAAGGGAATTAAAAATATGAATGATTAAGACAATAAGGGGGATGGGTGAGAAAATGGAAAGACAGAACCAAAAGTCAGATGGGAGATATGTAGAGTGTAGAAAGAATATGGCACAGCTTAAGAAAATGAAGGACACAATCAGGGAATGTAGAGATGCAGTAGAAAGTATCAAAAATAGATTAGGTCATGGAGAAGACAGAATATCAGAGGTAGAGGATAAAGTGTTCAAGTTAACCCAGGTAGTTATGGAGGCAGAAAAGAAGAGAGAGAAAGCAGAGCAGGGAGAACTCTGAGAACTACAAGACACCATGAAGTATTCAAACATAGGAATAATAGGAATCCCTGAAGGAGAAGAAGATTGTACCAAAGGTATAGAAGCCTTACTGGAGACTATTATGAATGAAAACTTCCCAAGTATTACTAAAGATTGTGATGCACTCCTTTCAGATGGATATGGAACCTCAGGTCATCTCAACACTAACAGAGCTTCTCAAAGACACATCGCAATGAACCTGTCCAAAGTCAAAATGAAGGAGAAAATTTTGCAAGCAGCTAAGATAAGCACCATCTGACGTTTTCAACTGAAATTTTCCAAGCCAGATGAACATGGTGGTCATCCACCTTGGACATACTTAAACAAAATAATTTTCAGGCCTGAATTCTGTATCCTACCAAATTAAGCTTCAAAATTGAAGGAGAAATCAAATCTTTTGTGAGTATACAAGCCCTGAAGAAATTTGCCACAGCAAGAACAGCTCTACAGGAAATAATTAGACCTATTCTCAACACCAAATACCACATCGGATCACCACCAAAGTAAACACCTAGAAGGCAAAGACCAAAACTTAGCATCCATAATGTCACAAAGAATAAAAATACGCAACATATTTTCTCATAAAAAGATGAATAAAATTCTACCACACTTATCAATACTCTCAATAAATGTCAATGGATTGGATTCCCCACTGAAGAGGCACAGGCTAGCTGATTGGATAAAAAAGCATAAAGCATGCATATGCTGTCTCCAGGAGACATACCTAGCCTTGAAGGACAAATCAAGACTCAGGATTAAGGGATGGAAAACAGTGTTTCAGCAAATGGAAATCAGTAGAAAGAAAGGGTGTGTTTTTTTCAGACACAATCAGGTTCAAAGCAACTATAGTTAAGAAAGACAAAGATGGACACTATATACTGCTCAAATGAACTATACAACAAAAAGACATTTCAATTTAAAATATATATGCATGTCACTTAAATGCTCCCAGATTTGTGAAACAGACCTTGAGGGGGTCTGACCAATATGATATCCCATAACACCATAATAGTTGAGACTTTAACACTTCTCTGACAGAACTAGACATATCCTCTAAACAGAAACTAAACAAGGATACAAAGGACTTAAATGTGACCCTAGAACAAATGGGATTAATAGACATATACAGAACATACCATCCCAAAGCAAAAGAATATACTTTTTTTCACCAGCCCATGGCACATACTCCAAAATAGAACATGTCCTAGAATACAAATCAAACCTCAACAAAATTAAAGGAATAGAAATTATACCTTGTTCTCTTCTCAGACCACAAGGCTATAAAGGTGGAACTCAACTCTAACAAAAATGTACAGCCACACAAAAAGGCATGGAAATTAAATGACCTTATGCTGAATGATAGTTGGATTCAGAAAGATACAAAAGAGGAAATCATTACATTTCTCAAACATAACAACAATGAAGACACAAGTTACCAACACCTGTGGGATGCAGCAAAAGCAATCCTAAGAGGACAATTTATTGCACTAGATGACTACATTTGAAAAACACAAAATGAGCACATCAACATACTCACAAGCCAACTTACGAAATTGGAAAAAGAGGAACAATCTACCCTAATGCTAAACCCAACAGAAGAAAAGAAATAACCAAAATTAAATCAGAGATTAATGAAACTGAAAATGAAAAAATCATTTAGAAAATTAATGAAACAACAACTTGCTTTTTCAAAAACTAAATATAATAGATCAACCGTTACCAAGACTTACCTGAAATAGAAAAGTAAAATCTCTAATAACCTCAATCAGAAAAGACAAATAGGAAATAACAACAGATGCTACACAGACACAAGAGATTATCTCTGAATACTACAAGAAATTCTATACTCACAAATTTGATAATATGGCAGAAATAGAGCAATACTTGGAATCACACCTTTTCCAGAGACTTAATCAAGAAGAAATAGATCTCCTAAATAGACCAATTTCAAGCACTGAGACCAAAGAAACCATAAAAAATTCTCCCAACAAAAAAATGCCACAATCCAAATGGCTTCACATCAGAATTCTATCAAAACACCAAAGAAGAGCTTATTACCAGACTACAGAAACTATTCCAAAAATTGAGAAAGAAGGAATCTTCCCCCAACACATTCTATGAAGCAAACATCACCTTAATACCGAAACCAGGAAAAGACTCAACTAAAAAGGAGAACTTCAAACCAATTTCACTAATGAATATAGATGCAAAAATTCTCAATAAAATCCTAGCCAACAGATTACAGCTTCTCATTTAAAAAGTCATATATCAGGATCATTGACAGAAGCATCGATGCCAGGGGGTAATTTACTGGTTTTCCTAGTATATTTTTCCCTGCATCTGGCACGGGTTGGCTATGAGCTCCTGGAAAGGAAACATGGCTCTTTCCAGGCCTCAGAAGTACCAGAATACATTTAGCTTCAAAAATGACAAGTTCGATATGAGTGTTCAAACCAAGAACCCTCTCTTCCATTTGCTGCATTAGTCTATTTCTCCTCATTCAAAACTTCCTCTGAAATCAATGCTATCTAGTATGGTAGCAACCCTTGGTAGAGGCTGCTGAGAAAAGGAAGAAAAACTGAATGGAATCAGACTCTATGAAGCCAAAGATAGGGAAGTGAACCAATAAAAAAGTTCAGAAAACTTTTGGAACTCCAAGGAAAAGCAAAGACCACATGACTCTCTCAACTGACGCAGAAAAAGCCTTTGATAATATCCAGCATCCTTTCATAATCTGAACACTTCTTAAAATAGGTATAGTAGGGACATTTCTTAAACTGATAGAGGCCATCTGCAGCAAACCCACAGCCAATATCATATTGAATGGTATAAAGTTGAAAATATTTCCACTCAGATCAGGAGCAAGGCAAGGATTCCCATTGTCTCCACAGCTGTTCAACATAATAATGGAAGTCTTAGCCATCGCAATCAGGCAAGAGAAGGCAATCAAGGGTATCCAAATATAGTCAGAGGAGATCAAACTCTCACTCTTTGCTGATGACACTATCCTATAACTGGAAAATCGCAAGGACTCAACTTTGAAAC
>CAUYRH010110896.1:0-13354 GCA_963574655.1 Perodicticus potto | reverse complement strand
TACACTGCTGGTGGGACTGCAAACTAATATGACCTTTTTGGAAGGAATTATGGAGAACCCTCAAAGAACTCAAGCTAGACCTCCCATTTGATGCTGCAATCCCTTTACTGGGCATCTACCCAGAAGGAAAAAAATCCTTTTGTCATAAGGAAACTTGCACTAGACTGTTTATTGCAGCTCAATTTACAATCGCCAAAATGTGGAAACAGCCTAAATGCCCACCAACCCAGGAATGGATTATCAAGCTGTGGTATGTGTACACCATGAAATACTATTCAGCCATTAAAAAAAAATGGAGATTTTACAGACTTTGTATTAACCTGGAAGTGGAACACATTATTCTTAGTAAAGCATCGCAAGAAGGGAGAAGCATGAATCCTATGTACTTGATTTTGATATGAGTACAATTAATGACAATTAATTACATGGTGGGGTGGGGGAAGGAGAGAGCAGAGAGAGAAAGAAGGAGGGGTGAGGGAAAGGAAGAGCAGAGAGAGTCAAGGGGGGGTGGGGTCTTGGTGTGTGCCACACCTTTTGGGGGCAAGATATGATTGTAAGAGGGACTTTACCTAACAAATGCAATCAGTGTAACCTGGTTTCTTGTACCCTAAGTGAATACTCAACAATAAATAAATAAATAAATGAATAAAATATTAGATTTTTTATAAGCGTACATTTCTAGAAATTAGTGTTTCTAACAATTTAGGTCCCTGGGTTGCTAAGGGATTTGGTCCACCTATTCTATTTCCTTCCCACAGATTCTTTAGTCATCTCTACCTTAACAAGACTATTATAATGATTTATAATAAGGAAAAAGGCTTCCTCAACTTAACTTCAGATTGGAACGTGAGTTTCTTTGCTTCCCTGTTTATCCTCTCACTTTCTCCTCTTATTCTTCTTCCTTATTAGCTTTATCTCGTCACTTACATTAATAACATTATGAGTATAAAAATGCATGCTATTACATAAGTAGTAGATACATTCCTTTTGTAAAAAAAAAATCAAACAATATAAAAAGAGGAATAGTACAACATATTTAATTTCTCCTCCTCCAAACTTACGCTGTCCATCTCAGGGGTAACTATCACTAAAAGTTTGAAGTGTAAACATGCTGTTCTCTACGTCCATTATTTCTACATAAATTCAAGCATGCCCATTGTCATTCATATTATTGCATGAGTTTGTTTTTCACATGATGTTTTAGGGATCTGTCCAAGTCTGTGCACATTATTCTACAAATTTCATTGTAAAAGCTATATAGTGTTGTAAAGCATGAATGCTCATGTATTTGGCAATACTTAAGACAAAAATTATAAAGAATAATGCTTATATAATTACTTTCTAGTTTAAGAAACAGCATGTTAACTACATCTTACAAACTGGCTGTGCACCCCTTCCTGATGCCATCTCACTTCATTCCTGCCCTCTCCCCTCCCTTGTTAACTCCAAATCTGAATTTTTGTAGTTTACTATCCCTTTGAATTTCTTTATATTGTCCACATATGTTATTACTTATTTATGTAACCCTAAACATTATATATCTCTGAAGGTTTTATGTAAGTAGTATCAAACCTTATGTAAGTAGTATCAAAATGAATTTGATTTTTCCCTCAGAAATATGTGTATGTCATTCAATAATATTAATATTAATTGCTAGGCTTTTAATTTTTATTAATGTGTGATAATGTAGTACATAAATATGACACAGATGTATTCATTCACCCTTTTGGTAATAAGCATTTATGTAGTCTTAGTTTTTTTAGAACTAAAGGTAACATGCTGAGAATTTCCAGTGTCTGGTCCAACATGTAAAGAGTTTGGCAGTTGACATTCCCCTTCTCACAAAGAGGAACAAATTGGAAGCCAGCAGCTCTTCTTACTTTCATCAGGGAATTGAAATCACAAAACAAACCACTGCTACAAAAGTGGAGAGGTAATAAAAAGCCTGCTGGGGTAGAAATCCTGCTTTGGAAACATCCTCAGAAGCAAATACTACTAAATTGCAATTGATGAATTGCTAGAAATTCAGGGTAGAAACATTTAAGAGTTTAAAACTCCAGGGGTGGGGGACAGGCTTGGAGAGGAATCTACACTTTGTTGAATTTTACATGCAGAAACTCTACCAGGTTCTTCTAGGAAAGATCAGAAAAATGCCCTTGTGTTTATGCAGTGGGAGAGGAAAGAATCCACAATGAAATACGCCTGAAGTGTTCTGTCCTTAACAAAACCTGCCCTCAGGGGAAATTATTTTTACTAGAGCCCAACCACCTACCGATTTACCAGAGTCTGACTTACCTGGGGGAGAAGAAATGCCAAACTCCAGCCCCTGCTAGGCTACCTGTCTCATTTAAGAAGACATAAAAAGGTCAGAGATTAGAGAGGCAGGTCACTGAAAGGCTGATACCTGGTTTGAAGCTATAAAATGCTTTTCCTTTCTTTGTAACTTCCCACCAATTAGTAGGGCTTCTGTATAACAACAGGAAAACGCAACACAAAAGAACTGACTGTCTCAAACTTTATTAAGAAGAAGTGTGTTGGGAAAACCAAAGACCACAGTGGAGGCAAAAATGACACTAGGAAATACTTCAGCTCTGACCCCTACAACTGCAGTGAACAGTTATTCTGGCCAGATAAGACCTAAAACCTCACATTGTAGTCCTATTTAACTTAGTTCATTTTACTCAGTAGATGATGTCTGTCTTCCTGTAAAACATTACAAGTCATACTAAAAGGTAAAACAAACAAACAAAACAAAAAAACAACCCCACAGTTTGAAGAGACAGATGCATCAGGATCTGACACATAAGGTAGAGATGGTGGAATTATCATACCAGGAATTTAAGACAACCATGATAATAAAGTAAGAATTCTCATGGAAAAAGTGAACAACATGCAAGAACAGTTGAGTGATCTAAGCAGAAAACTGAATTGAAAGGAAACTCTAAGAAAAAAACAAAACAAAAAACCAGTGTAAAAAGAAATAAAGAATGCTCTGGTGGACTCATGAATAGGCTTAACATGACCAAAAGAAAAAGCTCTGAACTTAAAGAAATGCCAGTAGAAACTTAAAACACTGAAATGCAGAGAGAAAAAAGAATAATGTAAGACAAAATGGAATAGCCAAGCAATGGAAGAGAGTTATAAAAGGTGTAAATATGCATAATAAGATTACCAGAAGAAAAGAAAGTAATAGAAGATATATTGAAGCAATAATTTCTGAGAATTTCCAAAAATTAATGATAGACACCAAATCATGATCCAGGAAGCTCAGAGAACATCAGAATAAATATCCCAAAATTTACGCCAAAGTATTTCATATTCAAACTGCAGAAGATCAAAGACAGTGAGAAATTCCAAAAGAATACAGGGGGTGTTGGGTACACTTTGCATATATAGGAGCAAATATTAGAATGTATATTAGTTGTAAGTTGCTTGACCTTATTTAGGTCCTTTCTCTTCTATTTCTTTAATCTAGCAAGTTGTCTGTCCATTCCCTTCATCTTTTCAAAGAATAAACTTTCTATTTTATTGATTCTTCGTATCATGTTTTGTTCCATTTCATTTACTTCTGCCCAGACCTTTGTTGTTTCTTTTTTTCTGCTGGCTTTAAGTTTCTTTTGCTTTTCCTTTTTTAATTCCTTGAGATGTGACATTAGGTTGCTAACTTGTGACCTTTCTGTCTTTTTGATGTAGGCCTTTAAGGCTATGGATTTTCCCCTAAGGAATGTTTTTGCTGAGTCCCATAGGTTTTGATAGATTGTATCTGCTTTGTTGTTCAGTTCAAGGAATTTTGTGATTTCCATCTTAATTTCATTTTTGACCCAATACTCTTTCAGCAGTGGATGGTTTAACTTCTATGACTTTGTGTAGGGTTGGGTGTTTCTCTCATGATTCATTTATAGTTTCTTGTAAGTAAAAGATCAAAAGTAAAGATGTTAGAAGAATGTGAAGTCTCTGATACCCAAAGCTACAATGAACTTTAAACACAGCCCAACATATAAATAAATAAACATAAATACCACACTAAGAGCATACTCTCTTCTGACTAAATGTTTGTGTCCCCCAGAATTCACATATTGAATCCCTAAACCCAATGTGATGGCACTTGGAGGTGGGTTCTGGGGGAGGTAATTAGGTCATAAGAGTAGAGCCCTCATGAATGAGATTAGTGCCCTTATGAAAACAGAAACAAGTGAGTTAATCTCCCTTTCTGCATGAGGGTATGATCAGAAGGCATCTGTCTGCAACCCAGGAAGAGGTTTCTTCCCAGGAACCAAATCAGATGGTTCCTTGACCTTGTACTTTTCAGCCTTCAGGGCTGTGAGAAATCAATTTCTGTCATTTAAGCCATCCAATCTGTAGTATTTTTTGTTATACCAGTCCAAATGTACCAAGACCCTTTCTACTATCCAACAAAATAGGTCCTGCTTTCACCAAGACATGTACAACAGCAGGGAAAAACAGAATCTGAAGAGACACTAGTTAGGAAAAAAAATAGTAATTACAGCAAACTTCATATCAAAATCCATGCAAGCAAGAAAAGATGAAGAAAAATATAATTTTGAAAGAAAAAAATTCCCAACCTATAATTTTATGTTAAAAAAAAGGTATCCTTCAAAAATGATGGAGAAGTACAGACTTTCTCAAAAGTTAAAATTAAAAAAAACCAAAAAACAAAACAGAGAAATCAGTGCCAGCTGACTGGCCCTTTAAGAAATATTAAAACAAGTTTTTCAAAGAGGAGGAAAATGGTATTGGTAAGAAACTTGAATCTAGATAAAGAAAGGGAGAACAGCTGAGAAGAGCTACATGGAAGTTAATTTGTTTTTACTTAATTAAAAATAATTTCTTCTTAATTAGTCAAAATATAGCTGTTTAAAATAATAATAATGTACAAAGTGATCACAACATGTGCATAAATGGAACGAATGCTAAGAGTCATAAGATCCAGGGAGAAGAGCCAGGAGTCCTCTGCTATAAGGTACCTGCACTTCAAGAAAAGAGTTATTTAAACGTTTGTGAGATTAGCTAAAAACCATGATTTGGAGCAGTCTTATAAAATTCTTTATTGTGTTTACTTTAATGACACCATCTAGTGCTTTGTTCTTTGCCATAGTAAGTGCTTTTATGAAGATCTATGAACATCAACTTACAATATCAGATATAATTTTTGCATCCCATAAAAACTGGCTTCATGTAGATTATGGATCCTCTGAAACATGTGCCCAGTGATGTTTCTCTCTTTGCGTTGTCACCCAAGAAACACTTTATGGTTTGGCTTTGGGGCACTGTCCCAATCTATCCTGAATTAATCTTATTTAAACTCTTCTCTTCCTTTTACCACATTTTTCCTTTGATTTCCTTTTCTACTTATTTTTATCATGCTATATTCTATGGTTTTTTATAAGCTACCTTAAAACCTTTTGAAATAAAGTAAAAGAAATAAATTAATTGGTAGAGTTTTAAGTGACCTCCTGAGGAATATGAGCAGCAAAAATTAAAACTATCACTTAAACTAGAGGGCATTTATCCTTTCAATCACTGGTGAAGTTATTTATTTTATAGTTGTCCTGTTTTCTTCAAACCACACTAAAAGAGCAATATCATCACTATGGTGTTGTCATCCTCTGATGTAGTTTTCTTATGTCACATAGTCATTATAGCACTTATCACTCTCTGAAAAGCATTAATTGCCAGAAAAATAATAAGGATTATTATTGTAATGTGGTATGCATTCATTATTTCACAAACACATAATCCTAGAGTTGGAATCTATTTCAAAAGATTGTTTGTTCCAGTCCTTGGTATCAACTGGTGATTATTTGCAAAGCTCCCCAATTACAAGACCACGGCAAGTTCTTCTATGGCTTTTAAAGTATAATTTCTTCTTCTAATAAATGTAGGCTGAATGTCAATATTTTAATTTATGAAAAAAACCAATTTCCTACCCAGAGTAAAAGTTTCAGTGTTCCTTGAAAACATTTGATAAATGATTGGTAAACATTTTCTACTTCTAGGAAATGGTTATTAGAACTTTTAGTTGAGGACACAGAGAAATAAAGTTTCTCACATTGTGAAGAGCTGCAACAATTGAGGTTAGATGAGGCTTGGCTCTCTGGGTTATTAAGAGGTAACCTAAAAAGGTGCAGGTACAGTACCAATATACACCCATTGCATATGTTGATACACCATCATTTTAGGTCCCCCTCACCTTTCCCCAGGCTACCTAAGGAACAGAGCAGAGCTCACACAGATGGACAGATCTTAGCCCTGGACCTTAGGACTGGATCTTAGCCCTGACTTGGTGGCCTATGGGGAAGGGCTGTGCTTGTCTGTTCCTTGTTAAGTGCCCTCTGACACAAAGCCTGTAAGGAACTGTCTAAAAAAATGATTCATAAAGACATTATTCCCGCAAGACAGAGAAGATGGTATCTCATTCCACACTTCTGCGTCTGTGGAGGAAATCATCAATTGTATCAGCTCAGTGAATCAGGGGCTCCTGATTAGCCCTTGAGAGCTCACCCTGGCTTGCTTTGAGAATAGTGGCAGCTGATTTTTGTACCTGTTCCCAAAGAAATGTTTAAACCAAGTGAATTCAAATAAAAAATTATTTACTAGTAAAGTATATTTTAAAGGAGATTATTGAGGAGATAGAGGAAGCAAACTTCTGGTTTCTAGGAGGGGTAATATAGTCAAGAGTGTTTACCAAATTTATGAAATCCTTTCATAGGCTGTGATTCCATGGAATGTATATTGGGAAATGTTGCACTAAACTTAAAATCAGCAGCAAAAGAAAAATGTCTATCCATATCTCATCATTGCTACATAATATTGTTTCAAGTTTGAATCAATTAAATAAAATCAATGAAACAAAAAGAATTATTAAGAGTGAGATATCACAATTGGGAAATGATGTGTTCATATAGATACAGAAGTCATAATGATAAATTAAAAAACTCTTAGAATTAAGAAGAGCACTCAATAAACTGTGTAGTACAAGAAAATTGTTCAAGTGTTAATAACTTTTTTTACATACAAGCAAAAAAAAAAAAAGAAAACCCTTGAAGTTGTAATGAGAAAGTATTTAGTATCAATAGAAAACATAAAATAATTTATATTATATCAAAGAAAAATATAAAGAACCCTTATGAAGAAGGCTGGGCAATCTTAACACGAGAATTTTTTAAATGTTTGAACAAAAGGAATAATAGTACACATAAACTACACAAGAAAACAATATTATAAAATGTTAAAATCTTTCCAAAGTATAAGTTTAGGCCAGGCACAATGGCTCATGCCTGTAATTTTAGCACTCTGAGAGGCCAAGGTAAGTGGATCACTTGAACTGAAGAGTTTCAGACCAGCATGAGCAAGAGCGAGCCCTTATCTCTACTAAAAATAGAAAAACTAGCCAGCCTTGCATTATGGCAGGTGCCTAGAGCCCCAGCTACTCTGAAGGCTGAGGCAAGAGGATCACTTGAGTCTAGGAATCTGAGGTTACTGTGAGCTGTGAACTCTAGCCTTGGGACAAAAGTGAGACTGTCTCAAAAAAAAAAAAAAAAAGTGTAAGTTTAATGCATTTAAGACAAAAGTTGTAAGAATTGTTTTCTAACTTGACAAACTTAATCTAAAATTGTTATAGCTGAATAAACAAGTAAGAGAACTAAAGAAATTTTTGAAAAAAAAAGTGAATAAGCAATTTCACTATTAAATATTAATATAGATCATAACACTTCATTAATTATAATTTAACATTGGCAAAAAGTAAGCATGTAGATTAATGATATAAAATACATGAGATTCTAAAATAGTCATAAATCTAATAACTTCAATAAACAGAGTAATCATCACTAATAAATGAAGAAATAATTATTCCACAGATAAAGTTGAAAGAATTGGCTAAATATATGGGAAAATCAAATAGAAAACTTATATGATAAAACAAATTATACATAGTTTAGGGAGGGTATGTCAAAACTAAAATATATATATATAATATATATATATAATTTTTAGGAGATAATATGTGCCATTGGAGTGGATGGATAGTTTTCTAAAGACTTTTATGCAGATGCAGAATCCAAGTAGCCCTTATTAAAAAAAAAACAACAGTATTGTGGTCTGCTATGTTGTGGAAATCTACATATAGGTACATGAACAGGAAATGAAGTAGTTTGTCCTCTTAAGGAAAATAATTGAGAGTTAAAAAGTCAGGACAGTGTCTTACCCTTTTCCCTCTAATGTTTATGCAAATTCTCACCCTGGGACTCGCTGTGTACCTGAGGTTTTTCTCTCATCCTTAGACCAGCTTCTTTGTAGTTCTACTCCAGATAACTTAGTGAGTTTCCTCAATAGGCACCATACCTCTTAGCTCAAGACCATGCAAATGACCCTAACAAACCATGAGCATCTGATTAAGAATTTCTACAAAGGGGTGCTACGACTTAGCTCATATTTTTTAAAACTGGTAACACTAATCCAGAGCATGACTCATCATTTCTCATGTGAGGCAGGACAATTTTGAGATTGAAAGCATGATAAATTTGTGATTAGGGCTCAACTGAAGTTGTTCTGGGCAAAAAAAAAAAAGGCTATTGTTTCCCATAGCCTAGGTCAGGAGCCTGGCAAAGGTCCACCTTCTGCTAGTCTTCTGCTCATCCCTACTAACTCACCTGTGTCACTATGAAAAGGGAATTTATGCTGCACCTAGCCAGGCTTTAGGCTGGAGCAGGGTCTCTGAAAAGTGTGTTGTAGGCACAACAAGTGCCTTAGCATGTGTCCCTTCTAACAAGGATGTTTTGAGTATAAAAATCTCTGGAAGAAGAAACACAACAAAAAAGACAGGCTTAGTAAAAATTAGGAATTTCACACACACACACACACACAACACACACACACACAATAAAAGATCATAAAAAATGTTAAAGAAAGCTGGGCCTCCCATAGCTAAATGGTTAGAGCGCTGGCACTGTGCACCAGGGATGGCAGGTTTGAACCCAGCCAGGGCCTACTGAGTAAAAAAAAAAAAAAAAAAGAAAGAAAGAAAGAAAAAAAATGTTAAAGACTTTATAGTCTCATGGGAACATAAAATTTATTAAAGGGAAAAGTGATAAATGAAAAATAAATGCAACATATATGAGGAAACAGGATAATATCTTCATATCTTCCTTTCACTAGCCTGCCTATTGCTTTCCCTGTCCAAAAGACTTCTCTCTTTCTCTTTTGTTATTTATTTGCTTATTTATTTATTTATTTATTTATTTATTTATTTATTTATTTATTTTTATTTTGATGAGATAGAGTCTCATTCTGTTGCCCAGGCTAGAGTGCCATGGTGTCAGCCTAACTCAGAAAGCTCAAACTCCTGGGCTCAAGTGATCCTCCTACCTCCTTATGCTCCCAAGTAGAGCTGGGACTATAGGCACTTGCCACAATACCCCACTAATTGTTTTTTTTTTTTTCTAATTAGAGAAAGGGTCTAGCTCTTGCTCAGGCTGGTTTTGAACTCCTGCACTCAAGAGATCTTTTCACCTCAGCCTCCCAGAGTGCTAGGATTGATTATAGGCATGCTAGGATTTCAGGCATGAGCCACCGGGCTCAGCCCCAAAAGTCTTATCGTGTACCACAAAGTCTGCAACAGAAGTTTTTATTATGAGAACTTGAGTACTTGTATTAACAAACCAACTGAAACTAAACAGGACTGTTTGAGAAAAGTGGAAATTAAAACTTCAATTTTGTAATTCATTTCCAATTCCTGACCCTGAAGAGAATTAATATCAGTGCTTCTCTTTTATAATCATAATGATAAGGTATACCTTTGCTCCATGTTATTTATGGTAGTTATTCCACATAAACTTATTTAGAAGTAAAAAAGAAATTGGTAGTCATGAAGTTTCTAATTGTTCATTCTAGAACACTTAGAACTTTAGGGTTAGAATTAAACAGACACACACACACACACACACCCAAAATTTCCCACTCTGATCTTTGGTACTCCATCCCCCCTTCTCACTGCCATCAGTATCTCAGTTCCTCTCATTTATTTTAAACTAAGATCTGGTTTTACATCTTCCTTGACACTGTCACATTGTGTCGACTTCGGTGACATTTACATCAACATGATTACCCACTTCATGTTCTGGATACAGACACTCTTGATCTAGACTCTCATGCTCAACACCTGTCCCTTCTGTACATAAGCTTCCAATAACATGGTCACAGCCTGGCTCTTGACATCATCTGTCAATGTTCTACCACTAAAATCACAGGTTCTAGCATGCTCTTCCCTCACCCAGTCTCCTGTTTGATTGCCACTGACTTTATACACCTGTTAGACCCTGTTTGCTCAACTACTCAAACTGCAGCCATTATTTGAACTCTTTAGGTTTTCTAGTTCCTTACTTCCATTTTCTCCAAACGTCTATACTCTCCCTTTTTAGCTTATATAGAAGAAATTCCTCTGGTGATCATTGAAATCAATGCTTACTGATAACCTAAAACCTTAATTTACTGATCCGTCTGTCTTTTTGTCTTAGCCATTGGACAAAGCCCCAACTTTGGTGAATATGCCTGTATAACATCATTGTCATGTAAACAAAGTCTAAGATCTGGAAAAGAAATTTGCATGCAGTGGAAGGTTGGCTCCACAATAAATTCATGAATGTGGGCCTCAAACAGGGCTCAGAACTGCAAGGAAGAACATTTCAATCATTACCTCACTTTTCTATTTACCAAAATAATTATGTTTAAACCACCTCATAGTTAAAAGTATTAATCCAGATCCCCCACATTACTTTTCTATCTCTCAATTTGTCTCACAAGGTTTCTGTAACACAGGTATGATAATCTCAAATCTTTTTCAAATAAATGATGTACTGATACAAATTTACCTACTATGACAGAACCTGCTGCTGGTGGCCTACCCAGTGTTCAAATGATTTCTCCTTGATCCTTGAAAACAAAACTTTAATTATATTCACCACAGCAGCAAATTCCCAGGCTCTCCTGAAGTTCGGGTTGCCTAGTGAGATGTAGGTAACAGCTCCTTAGTAAGATTCACTATACATTTTTTGAAAGGGTACTGATGGATCTTGGATAACTGTTCTTTTTCCTTTTTACTTTTCTTCCCTTTCTTTCTTCCCAAAGCATGGACATGATGGCTGGAAGGTCACCAGCTACTGTTTAAACAGTGACCTGGATAATGGGAACACTGAGCTAAGGATGGTGACCCTATCTCCAGACATCTTTCTCATGAACAAAGAAAAGATAAACGAATTCTGATCTTATGTAAGCCACAATTAGCTCTAGACTTTGATATTAGTAGCAGGGTACTAATCATCTATATTTGGTAACAAATATATTTCCACCCATCCTGTTATCATTTGTTCTTAAGAAAAATATCTTTATCCTAAGACCTAACTCTTTCTTACGCTTTCACTCTCATCAACTCCTGTCATATTGAAAAAAATGTAACATATCCATTGCATTTTTGTACATACAATATTTTGGGGGTCACACTCAAGCCATCTTGTGTTAAATGACATAGAGAATGAAAAAAAAGATCCTTCTAGACCCCTATAGCACTTTTTATGACTTTACTTTTTCTCTCCCTCTTTATACAACAAAATGTTATTTTAAAATCATCTATGTTTACAGGCACCATGGTCTCACTTCTTGCTCCATTTCTCACTTCCTGTTCAACTGTTAGTTTACACTGACCTGGCTTCCATACCCTCATCGTCACCAAAATGGCTATTACTAAAGATACACATGTCATCTATAATATGCATTCCAATCGATTTTGGTTTTAAGTTCTCATTTTATTTGATATCCTTGTGGTATTAGGCAATTGTGGTTATTTTCACTTTGTTTTTGATTTATATCCTTGGCCTCCCGGACATGAATTTCTTTTTATTTCTTTAGATAATTCTTTCTTGTTTTGTCTCTTTTATAGAATAATTGTTTTTCACATTGCTTCTAAGGAAGTTATTTAATGCTTAGGTCCTAAATTCTTTCTTGTTCCATTCATCCCCACAGTTTCCATTACCACTATACACAGATGACTCAATGTTTTCTGTCTCAAGCACCCAGATTAATTCTTTTACCTCCACAGTCTTACGGAAAACTCCCTTCTTAATATCTCAACTTTGAGGTCTTAATATTACCATAAAATATTTATATTCAATCCCACACTCATGATATATGCCCCAATCTCATGTCTTTTCAGTATTTTATTTTCTAGTGAATGGTAACACCATTTACAGGATTACACAGCCCTGGCAATTAAGTCATTCTTGCTGTCTCTCTCTCCTTCTCCTTTCATCCAATCCATTAAGGACTTCTGTCAGTTTTTATTCCCAAGATCTATCAAGCCTCCTGATGGTATTTCCTATGCTCTAATAAAATGTACACACTTCACTTTGTTTGCACTTGTTATAGGAATAATTTATATTTATTCTGCAGGAATTTTAAATTAATAAAAATCTCACTAGATTGCATTCTACATGAGGGGGGGCCTCACCTGTTTGTTTGCTATTCTATCCCTACTCTCTGTTATAACACCACATGGACCTGGTGGTCCAAACATTTATTTTTGATAGTGTAAACACACAAACCTTAATAAACACATTCAGTTTCCTTTTTTAAAAAAAGACCTTAAGTGCTCCTTATATAGTGACAAGAGTAGTGCTTATAATTGAACTCTTTTAGTAAACATTCAATACAATAGATGTGGACTATGATTCCCTTCTTTGGCATTTTCTCCATGCATGGAGAATGGGGACCAAAGACCCAATTTTTTTTTAATACAGCATTTTTAAATTTTTTTTTTATTTTTACATATACACATGTTAAGTTTTCACTTTTTGCCTTCACAGAATTTAAAAGGCTTAAAATTTAATAACAATAACAATGTTTAAGATAAGGACTAGAAACAAAAGCCACGTAAAGAATGAACAAAGATAAATACATTCAGAAAAGAAAACAGACGATTACTGCATCAAAATATTAAGCAACATTAATAATAATAATGCAAAGAAAGTAACATTCACATTGTCAAATAAGAGTATGTCTATTATAGAATGCTTTGACTCTGTGGCTCATTATGAAATCATCAGTTAACTTCTTATTTTTTTTCCAAAGTCTCAAAAAATAGACAACTAATATTATATAAATAAAAGTAAAAGAAAGTTTCAAAAAACAGATCATGCCAAATCTTATAGACAATAGAAAAAGAAGAAACATTTCAAAATCATTCTACTTGATCTGGTTACACCTGATATTGAAATTGAAGAAAATATATTGTTATAAAGGGAAATTACAAACATATTTCACTTATAAATGAGGATGCAATATC
>CAUYRH010110895.1:0-33099 GCA_963574655.1 Perodicticus potto | reverse complement strand
GGCCCATAGTTCCCATTGAAATACCAATAAGTTTGTCTATTTAACTTTATTTCTTCTTCATTTTAAATATTGTATTTGTTCCCATTTTGTTTTTTTACTTCAAAATAAGATATGTGCAGTGTGCATAGGAATTTGTTCATAGTTTTTTTTTTAACTATGGTCCAGCCCGCCAATGGTCTGAGGGACAGTGAACTGGCCCCCTGTTTAAAAAGTTTGAGGACCCCTGGAATAGAGGATCCAGAAACAAAGCCAAATGCCTATAACCAACTGATTTTTAATAAAGCAAAGAAAAGCATACACTAGGAAATGGAGCCTATTCAATAAATGGTGCTAGGAAAATCAGCCTCATGCAGAAGAATGAAACTGAATCCCTCTCATTCATCACACGCAAAAAGTAACTCAAGGTGGATGAGAAATGTAAATGTAAAATCTGAAACAATTAAATTCTAGAACGAAACCTAGTAAAAGCTATCCTAAACAATGGCACAGGGTGAAGAATTTACAACTAAGACCCCAAAAGCAAATACAACAAAAACAAAGGTAAAATAAATAAAAACAGACCCTAATTAAGCTAAAAAAAATTTTGCATAGCAAAAGAAATAATCAACCAAGTAAATAGATAACCTACAGAATGGGAGAAAATATTCACAAGCTATACATCTGACAAAGGCCTAATATCCAGAGTCTATATGTAACTCAAACAAATCAACGAAAGAAGGAAAGCCACATTGAAAATTGGTCAAAAAACATAAAAAGATATTTTTCAAAAGAAGAGAAATGTATCCCCAACAAACAGGAAAAAATGCTCAGCATCACCAATTAACAGGAAAATGCAGATTGAAACCACAGTGAGATATCACCTTACCCCCATCAGAATGGCCATTATTAAAAGTCAAAAAACTATAGATGCTGGTTGGGATGCAGTGAGAAGGAAACACTCACACACTAGACACTGTTGGTGGGAATGTAACTTCACAAAACCTCGACAGAAAACAATATGGAGATTTCTCAAAGACCTAAAAGTAGATCTACCATTCAATCCAGAAATCTCACTACCAAACATCTACCCAAAGGAAACAAAGTCATTTTACAAAAAGACAGCTGCACCTGAATGTTTATCACAGCACAATTCACAAATGCAAAGACATGGAACCAACATATGTGTCCACCAACCAGGGACTGGTTGACTGGATAAGAAATATGTGGTATATGTACCCTGGACTACTACTCAGCCATATAAAAGAATGAAATAATATCTCTAACAACCACTTGGATGCAACTGGAAACTATTATTCTAAGTGAAGTAACCCAGGAACAAAGAATCAAATGTCACAGGTTCTCACTCATATACGAGTAAGTGGGAGCTGAGCAATGAGGATGCACAGACGTACAGAGTGACTTAATAGATGCTAGCAGCTCAGAACAGGTGCAGAGGATGGCTATGAGATGAAAAATTATCTATTGGGTACAATGTACACGCTTCAGGTGACAGGTATATTAACAGCCTAAACTTCACTATGCAATACAGCCATGTAACATAAAACTACTTGTGTCTCTTAAATCTATTTAAATGTTTAAAAAGATAATTTTTTAAAAGAAATTCAAATGAAGGATAGGGCATGGTGATATCATCTAGGTATGAAGCATTCTGATGATTTGACCTAATACATGGAGTTAAAAGAAGCATACAGGTGACTGCTTTTGAAAAGGATTGGTATTAGATGATTAGAACTGTAGAAATTAATGATTCCTGAATAGTCAGTATTCTATGAAGTTGATTCAAAGAACATCCATCCTTTGGCTCTGGACAGCTGGAGTGGATGTAACACTTTGCAAGGGCCTTTACCGGGTCAGACGTATAGTCTTAACTAATTGTAAATCTAAAGGTGAGTACCCACAAGTGGGATTCAATCCTTTTCTGAAGCTCCAGTATTTGTCAAATGTCCCAAAGTGTGTCAAACTGAATATTACTTCATAAAATATGGATGAAATGGCAGTGAACTAGAAGATTTTTAAAGCTGAAGTTGTCACCTTTACAGTTGTGGAACTTTGACCCATCCAGACAAAATGAACAGCATTGAATCCCAGAGTCTGACAAGAAATTAATCACAAATGGATCTTGAGGTAGTCAGATAAAATTTCCTGTTACGTAATATTGTAAAATATAATATAAAACACAATCTTTCTTTATGTTAACACACCTGCCCAAAATGTTGATTTTTGGTTTTGAAATAATTAATAGTTAGATGTTCACCCTGAAAGGCTAAGCCGGTGGTTCTCAACCTTCCTAATGCCGCACCCCTTTAATACAGTCCAATGGGGTGGTACCCCACAAGTTGAGAACCGCTGGGCTAAGCTAAATCTTGAGATTGTGGCTTCAGTGTGAAAGGCATCCCGTGTCATTAACACAGGAAAAATGGCGAATCCCTTTTTTAGGAAGCTTTTTGCCCATTGCATCTAAAATTACTCAGTAACAGAGTTTTTTGTTTTGTTTCTATAATTATTTTTATTTATAGGCTATAAAACAATTGGAAAATAGTGGAGGGAATATTTTCTGAAGTTATGAAGGCACAGAGCCTGAGAGATGGAAAGTATTATGCTTATAACCAAATAAAACAGCATTCAGAAACAGGTTTTGAAGGATAGGATATGATACAGCCCTATTTTACTAGAGTTTAAGTAAGAATTTTCCTTAGCAAAGCTTATTCCTGCCTGATGTGACTGTGTAAGTATTTTTGCCATTAAGACTCTCTGAAAGAATCTGAAAAATCTTTGATACATAGAGAGATCATATAACTCAATCTGCAAACTATTTTGTCTATGAAATCAAATATCAAAAACAAGCTATTAAAGTTATAAAAGAAACTATAATTAGTCTTATTAAGGTGAAAGAACACTAAAATTGTTCCATTATTGATGGAACAGTTAAACAGTTAAATTATGGAATAGTTAAACCTAAATCATCCTTGTTCCTCTGGCAAGAAAATAAATCATAAAAACCAATAACATCCTCAGAAAAAGTTGCTGTGAAGATATGAGAAGCAGATTCTCAATGCACGTGTAATGCTGGAAGTGAGTGATTAGCATGGTTTTAGACAAGAAATAAGCCACTTTGTATTCTGCTTGTGGAATCTATATTGGAGAAGTAAATTAGAATTAGTATATTGGAGATTGTAAGAAATTGAACTCATAGCAAGAAAAGAGTTTCAAGATCTCTTACATAAAATGCTCTTCCCTGGACACGTTGTTAGCCTTTCTGTTAGCTGACTGGAGTGGAACAGCAGATTCGTCCACAGAGCTTTCCAAATTGCATTGACCTGGGCTTCATCTCTGGGAAGCATGTGGATGGCTGAGTCACTGCTCTGGAGAGCACAACCTCCCCCATCAGGGGAACAGGAAATACACTTCTAGCATCTTTGATCTTACACATTTGGGAGTTGTTTGTTAAGCAGCTGGCATTATAAAGCCATGCCCATGGCCAGAGGAATATATGGCTAGAAGGAGCATCAGACTCCAATTTTGGGACTCTGGTTTCACCTGCCTCCATGGGAGTCCGATGCCTCAGCTCTTTATCCAGGCCCCTGCCATCTCCTCTAGCATGCAGAAGCCACTAGCAAGGGCTTTTCCCTGGATAAAAGGGTCATAAAGCCATCAGCTGATACGTGCAGCCCTACATCACATTCAGCTCATTTTATACTTTTTACTTTGACCTGCCCATGACTATAGTCTCATCAGAATGAGCAGAGCCTCCTCAGCATTCTGGCTTGTTCTAAGTACACATCTGGTCAAGCTTTGACAATGCAGAACACCCTTCCTAGTCACCCAGCCAACAGTGCTTCCCTGCCAGCTACTTTACTAGAGATGCCTATAATTTGTATTAGGAACCATGCCACAAAATCCTAAGAAACAAGTTTGACAATCTCTCTCTCTCTCTCTCCTCTCCTCTCCTCTCCTCTCTTCTCCTCACCCCCACCTATATCTTTCTCATACCAGTTTGTGTTTATTTTTTATCAGGTAAAACATGAAGCATCACACAAAAAGCAGCCATAGCAAATGGCAGTCTATTCCTTGGACTACAGGAGTTATCCGATAGATCCGAAGGCTTCTACGTGCTCTCTGAACTTCCTGATGCTCCAGCCACAGCCTTCTACCTCTGCAGTCCGTCAGCCCCTCAGCAGTGAATACTGGGGAGGGTATATTAGGATAAAAGCAGACCCATCACTTTATGAGGATAAAAGGAGACCCCAGGATTTAATTGTTTCATATTTTACATTTACATTTTTAATCCACCTTGAGTTAATTTTTTCTCGGATGTCAATGCATAAAATAATTAATAGGACTGATCCTCCGGAGTCATCGGCCTCATGGTCTGATAGGAAAAGTATGGAGGAGAAAGTTAAACATTGAATAGAAGGTAGTAATGTATTCTTTAAAATTTAGGTCGCTTGTAGGCAGAGCATGTTAAGTCCCTTGAGAAGGGAAAGGGAACATTTCAGGTGAGCACCAGTGTGTTTATTTCCTTGCCCTGCCAAATTTCAAGATAAAATTCTGTTTTTGTTTGTTTCCAGAAACACTCAGAGCTGACAGGACCAGGGAATGTTGCAGGTGTTTGTCTTTTGTAACAAAGTTAAATGTGTCCACAGTTTCTAATTCGCCAACTCTGACAGGGCTTGACAAGCTTGGTGAATACAGCCTACCTGACAGTGTCTTGGAGTGGGAGAATTACAGACTTTTCCAGCTACCCTCCCCGAGGAAAAGGGCGCCTGGGAGAAGTCAGCCAGCTCCCCGGGCTGAGAGCACAGACGCTGATGAGAATGGAATTGGGTGTGCGTGAGGCTGAGTGCTCTGGGCTCTGGGAATACAAAACAAAATCTCGTAGGCGGATCACGTTCAGGTAGAAAAATGGGCAGTGTGGTGAATTTAAGGGATACCAACCGAATGAGATTCTCCGTGAGGGGAGGAAGGAGCAGGGTCTCTGTACAGTAGAGTCCAAATGAACAACACAAATAAATTCAGGCAGAAAAGAAGTTGTGAAATTAAGATTGTGGATCATTTGCATAAATGATTTCCAGCTGGAATGTGGCGTCCCAACATTACACAGGGCCCGATGTATATATGCTCTGTCTGCGGGTGAACGTTCTGCCTAAGCAGAAAGCTCTGCAGTTTGCTCCAGGTGAACAAAGGAAGCTTTCAGGAGGCTTCTCTTACTAGTTGTGATGAACAGAGGACTTGGTTTCTTCAATAAAAGGTTGCATTTATCTGCAGTGGGGGAGTAAATTAGGTTCTCTGATTTCAAGATATCGTGGGTCCCGGAACTGCCGTGCAAAGCCCCCAAGTGGTGAAATTCCAGGTGGAGAAAATGCCAGCCCTATCAACATCTCCCTACTAATTCCTGTTTCCCAGGATATACCAATCCAAGGGAAGAGGGCAGAGCGGCAGGCAAGGAGGAGAAGACCCATGCAAAACTACAATTTCCCTCCCCACCTCCCACCCTCCAGAGTGAACCTGCAAACACTTACTCCCCCACCGCCACCAAATTCTCCATGAACATTCTGAACATCCCCAGTGGTGTGGATCAGGCATTTCATAGCAGAGAGTGGAGCATCATCTCGGCTGTCCCTGGCATCCCCCATTTCTTCTTATTTCCTGCTACCTGTCCCACAGTGATGTCACTGGAGACGCCTCTCTGCTCTGCTCCCCACCGCCAGCGTCCTTAACATGCATGCAGCAGGGGCCCAGGGCAAGTGCTGACAGTGTGAATCTGCTAACTGCGCTGTATCACAGGGGGACCATGGATGGTCCCTGAAGACACTGATGCCATCTTCTGTCACTGTAAAAGCTACTGTTATCAGTGTAGCTGATGTTTGAGGTATAGTTCCTTTAATTTTCACTCAAGCTTAATGAGCCCTCACCTACCCCACAGCTCAGCCCAAAGCGGCTGCGACAGACTGCAGCTTACGTGATGACATTTTGCCATCCCCCAGTTCTCTCCTCCTGTAAGACTCCACTCCATGGTCTTTTTACCAACATTGAAGTTTGTCTTATTGTTTTCTTTTCTCACATTGAGTTCTCACCAAAGAAGTATCTCTCTTTCCCTGTGTTGAATAAGGTAGCCGTATTTCCAGTCCTCTAAATGGCCCCTATTCTGTCTGAATCCAAACCATTTCTGGTTTATCATAATTTGTTCATTAATCGTTCAACAAATACCCATTGAACACGTTTATCAGGACTCTGCTAGATGCTAGGGCAAGCAGTGGGGAAAGGGTGAATATGATACATGCCGTCATGAAGCTTTCATTGTACTTAAAACAATAAAATGATAATAAAAGGAATGAGATTGAGTTTACATAATTGGAAAAGAGCTAACTACACCAAAACACAAGGAAATTTTGAACCCATGCTTTGAAGAGAGGGAAATCAATTTGCACAAGTTTATTCTGGAAGTAGGTCAACATAATAAAAGGCACCAATGATTATGACCTTCTCAAAAAAAGTTTTGGAAGAATTTTCAAAACTACCTGGATGTTCTCCAGCTCAGTCCTAGGAAATTGAATTATAGATCCCTCCCTAGGTAAGTTTCCACAATTACTTCTTTCTCTGTCTGCGATAAGGGGCACTCAGTATAATTGGCCATAGTCAGCAATCATGAATTTCAGAGCACAAATTGCCCATGAAGGCTCTCAATTGTCCTAGAAATAAGGTCACAGCATTGTTCCAATTCATTCAGAGCCATATTTGAGGCTAGCTTCACAGCTCCCTGGCAGAGTTAATTTGGCCAGTAGCTCTCCTAAATTTCCTATGTAGAAAAAGGGTGTCTAAAACTGCCCTGGAAGGCACTGCAGTTTCACTCTTACTGCCACCATCTACACGGTCATCACTACTTTGGTTCTGGGGTTGGGGCCTTTGGGAGATGAGTGGCAGACAGCAAAGGCTTGGGGGGAAGCCCAACCACAGGGCCAGTAAATGGGGAGGTAGGATGGAATCCTCCTTCCTCCCCAGCCAATGTGGTGCCAAGAATCTTAAAAAATAATAGTACATGTTTTCAGAAGGAACAAATAACTGTCCTAGGTCATGTTAAGAAAAAACAACCCCATCACCATACCAGACTTTAGGCTGTACTACAAAGCCATAGTGGTCAAGACGGCATGGTACCGGCACAAAAATAGAGACATAGACATTTGAAATCGAATAGAAAACCAGGAAATGAATCTTACAATCACCTAACTTCAATAAACCAAACAAGAACATACACTGGGGGAAAGACTCACTATTCAATAAACAGTGCTGGGAGATCTGGATATCCATACGTAAAAGACTGAAAGAAATAGAATTAAAAATTCTATTTCTTGCCCCTTTTAGGAGCAAGACACAATTGTAAGAGGGACTTTACCTAACAAATGCAATCAGTGTAACCTGGTTTGTTGTACCCTCAATGAATCCCCAACAATAAAAAAATAAAGAAAGATAAATAAATAAATGTGCCTATACTCAAAGCTTAGGGTGTGTCCATTTGAATGGGCATAGAAACTGCATATGAACAAAATGTCCTTAGCACGTAAATGTAAATATCTTTGTGTGTGCCAGAGATGCAGATGGGTCTCTGTCATCTCACCTGACTCATCTTTCCAGCACACAGCAGGACCCTACTACAGATCTGAGAACACATCTACACAAGGGAAACTCTCCAATTATTGGTCCAATCTAGCTTTTGTAATTTAGGGTGCAGTGGGCAGAAGATGTGATGATGTGCTGCAAAGCTAGACCCTACAGAGGATAAATATAAAAATTTATCCTTTCAGGGGGAATTCCAGCCATAGCTAAAGCCTTTCTTCCTTCCATGTCTATCTTTCCAAAAGGGACAGGATTTTTTATCATGGAAATTTGATGACATAGCCCCAATTGATCAACGAGAAAACAATAAAACACAATATAAAATTATTTTTATAAATGAAAATATCTTGTAATCACAACCTCCTCTGCAAACTAAAACAATTAGCTGTAACATGCAGAATTCTTTCATTCTCTGCTTTACCATTTTCTTTGTTCTAGTTTCTTCCATTATTACAGCCAATTCAGTGAGTGGACATGCATGTTCAAGGTCTCTTTGTACCTTCATTTTATAGCTTCTATTCACACAATCCTAAGGGGTTCCAGGTTTGGAAAGAAAACACATCCCAGACTTCAACGCTGTGCAGAAGACTTCTGAAATGTCTCAAGGACACAATTATGGTAAGCGGTATGGTGGGGACCATGTGAGGTCATTATCACATGCCTGGCCTGGACAGCAGTGTGAAGAGTGCAGTTCTAAGGGATGGGGGGGGGGAAGGAAAATGTGAGCACACATGGGACCATTAGATGGGGGAAATTTCTTAAGTGAAATGGGTTAGTCAAATTAATTTCCACATGTTTCTCTGACCGGAAGAAATGGGTATGTCATTCAGTATACATGCAGGTGCCATTGTGTACAAGCCCTGTACTTGCGGTGCTGGGGGCCAGTTCAGGTTCCTACCCTGAGGGAGCTGATGTGAAGATAGGAAATATGGCAGTGACAAAGTGGCTTGTAAGAGTGGGCGATCAGGGGCTCATGGGGGCAGAAAGGAAGACATTTCAACCAAATGGGGTCACATCACAGGGAAGTCTTTCAGGAAGCAGTGACAGCTACACTGAGACTTTAAGAAAAGATAGAATTTTACCTCTAGAGGAAGAGAGCCCCTGGGAAGGAAGGAGGCTGCTACCCATAGCAGAAGGGCCAGAGAGAAGACAGGTGGGGCTTTGTGGAACTGGAAGAAATTGGCGGGTGCTGATCAAAAGGGAGGTCTAAAAGTGAGGTGACTAGAAGGGACCTTGTGGATCACATTAGACACTCGGGAATTTATTTTCGAGCAGTGGAGAGTCATTAGATGATGGTAAATAGTTGAGTAAGGTCAATGGCATGCCCTTTTGGAAAAGCAGCTGTGATGGTGGAATAAAAATGGATGAGGAGACAAGCCTGGATGCTACATCAGGGCTTATTTCAGTAACCCAGGAAAGAAATAATGTCCATAAAGAATTACCACAACCTCAATGGTTAAAACAACACAAACATAATACCTTATAATTCTGGCAGTCTGTAGTCAGTCAGCAGGGCGGCGTTCCATTGTAGAGGCTCAAGAGTGGCATCTGATTTCTGGATGTTTTCAATGCTAGAGGCTGAAGCTTTCTTTCACCTGGGACCTCCTTTGTCTTCAAAGCCAGCAATGGAGCCATATCTCTGGTTCTGATTAAGTAAACCCTGTTCCTCACTTAAAGGTGCTTGAGAATACATTGGGCCCACATGGATAATCTAAGCTAATCTTATTCTAAGGTCAACTGATTAGCAATTTCAGATGAGTAGTAATGTTAATTCTGCCATGAAAATTACTTTGCCATGAAATAAAATGTATTTATAGTTTGGGGGATTAAGATGCTGACATTTAGGGGGTTCCTGCCTCCCACAGTGGGATGGAAAGAAGTAGAAGGATTCAGAAAATATTTAGGAAGCAGAAGTAACAAAACTTGGCGATATGATTCCTTGGAGAACAACCTGTTTGCTCTGTCAAGTCAGTTTGTTCCTTTCATCTGTTCTTCTTTCACTCACAGACTTACTTCTTTTTTTTTTAATCTAGATGGTTGGTGAAAACAAATTGTTTACAAGTGAGGGAATATAAATAAAGAGATAGAGAAGAAGTGGCTCGAAGAAAATCCCGAGTGAATGGCCAAGATGAATGGTCTAGACATTGTTCTGAGATCTCCAGTACACCAAGAAAGGAGTGATTTCTATCCTCCACTCACAGCCACAATGATCTTACACTGAAAAACTTCCAGGGAAGCACCACCACTAATCTAGTTTTAAATAATGTAATTCCCCAGTGACAGCTCCAAGATAAATTACCACATTGCCTTAATTCCAAAACATACATTTCCCCATATTTTAATGTTTCTAAATTCAAGATTGATGCAGACATTTAACGTAGTGTTTATTCTTTTTCTTCCTCTCAAAATCTGTTTTTAGCTGATAAAGTCATACAATTAAGGGAATATGGTAATTGTGAAATGTACTTCAAAATAAGCAGTTGTCTTGTTGCATTAGGTTACTGGTTATATGAGAGGGTTTTCCCCCCAAAATGGAATATAATTATTTTAGAGTAATTGATCTAAAGACAGTTAAAATAGGCTGAACAATGGCCCCCAAAGATAACAGGTCTCCATTCCTAAGACCTGTGACTATTAATTATGTGGCAACATTTTTGCAGATACAATAAGTTCAGGGTCCTAAAATAGGGTGATTATCCTGGATTCTCTGGGTGGCTCCTAAATGCAATCCTGCACATCCTTTAAAAAGGAGATTTGACATACATAAAGAGTTCGGCTCTGGGTGACAATGTTAAGATACCACATTCTTTGTTGAGTACTTATTATGAACTAGAAGACAGAGCAGAGAGATTTGAAGGTTCTGGCCTGGAGGAGTGGAATGATGTGACCACTAGCCAAGGAATGCCTACAACCACCAGGAGTTAAAAGAGGTGAGGAACACATTCTCCCTTTGAGCTTTCAGAGAGAGCATGGCCCTACTTGATTTGGGCCCAGTAATACTGATTTTGGACTTCTAGACTACAGAATTATGAGAGAATAATTTTCTGTTACTTTAAGCCACCAAATATAGAGTAATTTTCATAACAGTCACAAGAAACTAATCAACAGATTTTTTGACAATAATTATGCAGCAGAATATTCCTATCTCATGACAATGAAACAATTCCAGTGGGGCCTGGGAGAATACATTTTTTCAATCTTAGTTAAGCAAATTGTACTTTTCCCCTCAAATAATCTAGTAATTACTGTGAACTTTGTGACTGTTTCTCTAGCAAATATTATACCACCTCCCATGATGTAACAGACATGCAGTCTGGGCAAGAAAATGGGCCCTGCCCCCAACATGAGGGTAAGCTCTATTTATCCAATCTATCCATGTTAAATTCATTTCTCCAATCCTAATGATTATCTTAGCTAAGATAGTCAATGTTTTGTTTTTGTTTTTTTTTTTTTTGTAGAGACAGAGTCTCACTTTATTGCCCTCGGTGGAGTGGCGTGGTATCACACAGCTCACAGCAACTAACTCCTGGGCTTAGGTGATTCTCTTGCCTCAGCCTCCTGAGTAGCTGGGACTACAAGCACCCGCCACAACAACCGGCTATTTTTCTGTTTTTGTGCAGTTTGGCCAAGGCTGGGTTTGAACCTGCCACCTTCAGTATATGGGGCCAGTGCCCTACTCGATGAGCCACTGGCGCCGCCCCTAAGATAGTCAATGTTAATAAGCAAATGACAGTCCTTTGGCCATAGATGTTGGTATAGAAATGTAACCTGAATCAGACTAATGAGCTGAGAGATATTTGAGAAAGATTGTTCCTGTGAAAGGGCCTTTTCCTGCTGGATATGAAAAGGAGGAAGCTGATGGCATGGTAGACAGAAGGGAGAGATGCAAAGAGAGGGGCTCTGGGTGACAATATTAAGATACCACATTTTTTGTTGAGTACTTATTATGACCTAGAAGCTGTTTTTTGAACTTTACATGATTAGTTTATTTAATCCCTATACAAATCCTTTGAAGTACATTACCAATCTTGAGTCTTGTTACATAAACCAACAAACTCTCTTTATTATTTGAGTCAATATGAGATTGTTGTCACCTACAATCATGTTTATTCACCCTGATATAGCTAGAGAGCTTCCTCTGGGGTAGGTGGGGAGGTACATACCACCGCCTGAAGCCACCAAACACTGGGATCACCACAACAGAAGCAGAAAATTCCTGTCTCATTTCCTGTACCACAAACCTGACCAGTCCCCAACTCTGAATCAGCCCAACTTTCTGCTTTCTCCTGGGTTGTAAAATATTGCTGGTGAAAGTTATGTAATGGAATAAATGACACCCCATTACCCCATGGATTCCCACTTTGATTTAGACATAAGTGATATTCAGTTAGTCCTTCAGCTACTACTTATCAACATCATCGTGTCATCTGATATAATAATTCCAAATATGTACTGCTTTCCCCTAGCTCTCTCATTCGCCTCATTTTCCTGCTCTCAGCAAAAGACTTTCCTTATCCTGCCATGGAGATGGGGGTATGACCTGTGGACATGCTCACCTATTCCACCCACTCTCCTTTCTCATTCAGTCATAGGTCATACCTAGGTTCAGCTGTGCCAGCCCCCTCTAACTCCCCATCTCCCACCAAGATCAAGATTAGTTCCCATTGTTGTCTGTTAGCTTAAGACCAAACAATCCACAGGAACTATGCACTATCAAGGGCAAGCTGAACTCCTTACCTCATGAAAATTTTACTTTTTCTCCCTGAATTGCATATCACTGTGGTGACTAGAAAGTAAGGAAAATGAAAGTGGGAATAGACAGTATAGGGAGGCAAAACATTGACATAGCTATATAAGAATTTTCTGTCTTGTGAGCCTCGGGAAGATATGGGACCTGTACTATTTTCTCCCTGGCTGCACTGTGAAGGTGGAGCTAAGTATAAATAAGAATACTGACACAGCCAGGTCAGCTCTCACAACTTCCATGGTGGGAAACTATCACGGTGGACCAGGATGTTGCTACTCTTATGTAGGACAGGAATACTCCTGAGCATGTATGGGAAACCCATTAGCTGTGATAAGTAAATAATAACAGGTTGTCAACTGCTTTGTTTTGAACATATCACAGCACAACAAGAAGGCAATTATCACATATTTCATATAGTTCCCTAACTCAGGAAACTTCCTTCTCTTTTTCCCTCTCACCAATCCCCTATTCACTGGTTACCTTCACCCAGAAAAGAATATCATGTTAGTTAGTAGACTGAGCAAAGCAGATGGGAGCCTGTTGGGGTCCCATATCTTCCTGAGGCTCACAAGATTCTCACCTACTTCTCTTCCTTTGACTGCTACTGCAGATGTCAGCCTCAACATCCCTGGGGTGTATATCTTCCCCCATCTCCATCTGATTAAATTCTGCCCATCTTTCAAAGCCCAACCCACATGTAACTTCCTCTGTGAAGACTACAACAATTTCTCTTTTCTGCTCAGGGCGATTGGTCATCCTGGTCTCTACCCAAGTCTACACAATTCCAGTTATATCCTTACATGGTTAGTCTGTATAAATAAATCATTCTTATTCGGCCTCGCATTTTGGAGCAGGGGGAACAGAGACACGAAACATTTTTTGTCTTTATATTCCCTGCATGTAACACTAGTGTTGACACTATTTGATTGAATTAACTTTCCTGAATACAAGAATGAATATACATATATGTGTGTATATATAGGCATATTGCTACCCCGGTATGTAAGTCATTCATAATTCCCAGGAATGACAATAAGTATAGGCTCTGGGCACTGTCATATTACATAATTCTAGACTACAGTGCATTGTGGATTTGGTGAAGCTGTGATGAAGAAAAGCAGAGGAGCCCCCTTGCCTAAAGCAACAGCACAATTCCTCCAACAGCTGTGTAGGTATCCCTTCCAGTTCCTAAATTACTATTAGGGCTAGAATCCTGGAGAAGCATTGAGTGGGGTTGGGTAGATATGGGGTTGGGTTAGTGCAAGGAATGGGGAGTTATCCATAGTTGTAGGATACAGGCACCTGCTATGACAAAGGGAGGCAGCATGGAAAGCCTAGGATAACAGAAAGGAAGAAGGAAATACTAAAAAAGTTTAAACATATAAAATGTGTGTGTATGTTTCTCTGTATGTGCACCTACAAATATAGGGAGAGAAAAAGAAAGAGGGTCGTGCCTATGGCTCAGGGAGTAGGGCGCTAGCCCCATACCGAGGGTGGTGGGTTCTAACCAGGCCTCGTCCAAAACTGCAACAAAAAAAAAAATAGCTGGGTGTTGTGGTGGGTGCCTGTAGTCCCAGCTACTCAGGAGGCTGAGGCAAGAGAATTGCCTAAGCCTAAGAGCTGGAGGAGCTGTGAGTTGTGACCCCATGGCACTCTACAGAGGGCGACAAAGTGAGACTCTGTCTCTAGAAAAAGAGAAAAAGAAAAAGAAAGAGAGAAAGAGGAAGATACGATTATAGTAAATAGCTCATATCATGTGGAGGGCAAGAAGTCCCATGATCTGCCATCTGCACTGCAAAGTGGAGAAAACTGGTGGTATAATTCATGCTGAGTCTGAAGGCTTAAGAATCAGGAGAGCTGATGGTATAACTCCCAGTCTCAGTCTGAAGGCCCTGAGAGTCCTGGGGTCTCTGAAGGCTAAGGGCAAGGGAAGATGAATGTCTCAGTTCATGGGGAAAATGAGTGAGAATGTATCCTCCCTCCACCTTTTTCTTCTACTTAGGCTTCAGTGTACTGAATGATACCCACCCACACTATGGGGGGCCATATGATTTGCTCAGTCTACCACTAAAATGATATTCTTTTCTGGAAAGATCATGTACACACACAGAAATAATGTTTGGCCAGCTATCTGGGCATCCCATAGTTTAGTCAAGCTAATACGTAAAATAAACTATCACAATAGTTAATTTACTAAGACTATAGTTCTTCTATTTTTATAGTAGGCTATGAACAATAGCACCTTATGTATGGATGTACTATTCTAAGTATTTTTATGTGTTATCTTCCTTAGTCTTTATAACTCTGTAAACTATCATTCCAAAATTACAGATTGCCAACTGAGTACACGGAGAGTTATTTGACTGAGATCACACAGCTAGTAAGTGGTACAGCTGTAATTCCAACCCAGGGAGTTTGATTCTAGAGTTATTCTCTGGTGTGAACTGAGATAGTGACAGTCAGAAATATCGAAGTTGGTAATTTACAGAAATACTTGGGAGAAAAACAGCTTGGAACTGCTGTTGATGAGATTGGTGGGGGGCAAGGTGAAAAGGGCAGGCAGGAGGAAATGACAGAAAGAGGAAAACACTGAGGATGTTTTACTTTATGTTTACCAGGTATTTTGAAGATCAGAGAAAAAACATTCATCAAATAATGTTGTTATATGGTTACTTCAAACCACTGTAAAACAGTATAAATTATAACTGTACATGGCTGGAGACAGTATCACCACTGTTCCTAGGAAATAACAAAACTAGTTTCTTGCTAATAGAAAGTAAAGCTCCTTATAGCTGTGATTATAGACATCTATTTTTATTTATATTGGGCATACATTAGATTGGAAAATTCTCTCATTTCCCAAACAAAAGAGGTACTAAAGCATGTGTTAGTGGACCTCATTGAGCCTGCTATTCTTCATGAGTTTTCACAGGTTAAATGTACCATCAGGTATGATCCTGGCAGGCAGTAAGCAACCCGTAAATGACTTCTGTCACTAGCACCCCCCAGCTTGATGAAACCTAAGTGCTGTGTTCTCGTGATCCTTGCAGTTCATGTCAATGGAGCTACATCACTTGCAAAGCCAAAGAGGGCCTTGTGGCTCTCTCCTGAAAATATATCAGAGAGTGAGATTTTGTGTGTGTGTGCAAAGAATCCTATTTGAAAAGGCTGGAACTTTACCCAAATTTGGATTTTCTCTAACACAAAGGCCTATGGTAAGGTATTCTGCGGTTTCCAGTCTCGCCAAGCAAAACCACTTCACATAATTAGAGAGGCCTTGGTGCAGCCATATGTCCTAGGAATGGCTGAGTAGGTTTATAGTTTGGAACAGAGAAAACGCTGAAGCAAGACCAGCACCAACACTTCATCTTCACCCAAATGGTTGACTTTTCTGCTACTTATCTGAAGCAGATCATGAAGAAATTGACAATTAGGTCTTCAACTTACAAGAGAATGAAATCACTGACATATCTGAATACTGCAAGTGACTGGGTTTTGTCCATTATGGCTAATTTGAGGTTTACTCATCCTTCAAAACTTAATTCATGCTCACAAACAACAAAAAAAGTCTCGCGTGGTATACCCCGTGCCTGGTTCATTTGAATTATATGTTATCTTATTACCCAAAATGTACCCAGAGGTTTTGGTCACATATCTCTGGTGCCCATAGGGCAGGAACACTGTGTCAATTGTCTTTGTGGTTAGTGCATAGAAATAATATTAATAACTTCCAATATTTTCATTGTGTAGCCGATTTATGATTTGTCTTGATATGAGGCAGACACTACTATGACTCCACTTTACAAATGAAGAAACTGAGTCACAGAATGTTTATGCTGGAAAAGGAATTTGGGATTTCTGACTCTAGTCCCCATGTAAAGCAATACTCTATCTTACACTTCACCACTTCTGTGCAATGATCATTGTATCACTCATCTTGAGTAGAATAAGAGGGCTTGTAGGAATAAGAATTTCTTTAACATTTCAGGACTCAGATAAAAGTAAAATGGCTAGGTTTAGTTTCTAAGCATATTGATAATCTTGCTGTACACATTACATGAAGGTCTTTGACCTTCTCACCCATGGCCCTTTAGCATCCATGTTCTTTTTAATCCCTTAGGTGTAACAGTTGTGTTTCAGCAATCAACTTTGGACTTACATACGTTTCCGTCAAAGGAGCTATCCCAAGTATGGTATCAGTGAGATTTCTTGGGATACCGGCATTGTCTGGGGTTGAGGGGGGGCATTTAACACCAATCCTTAATCCTTGAAATGAGCTGCAGTTTGCCAAAGATTTCAGTCCTCAAGGTGTGCTGCTGTTAGACTGTGGGTACCTTTAGTCAGGCAAGAGACTACTGTGGGACAGAGCCATGTTAATGTTTCTTTTCAAAGCACCGACATTTGAAAAATGAAAGAAAAAATTACACGGAGGCTAAGAGGAAGGCGAAGCACTGAACATCAGTGTACATGTGTTTACTGAATGAACTTGACACAGGAAAGCGTGCGGGAACAAGGCCATTAGCATCTGAGAACTGGACTGAATGGAGACCTATCAGGGGTCGTGCAGAACAGAACTCACGCAGAGAGCTGGGTGAGTTGCTCTGGGTGATCAGCCCAGTCCAGCCCTATCACACTTCCCCCGCTGCCTTCTTATTCATAAATTCTCAACAGTCACGTATCACCTCGTGTAAGAAACAGATCTGGCAAGGCACAGGTGAGGGAAGGAGCTGCTTTTCCACCATCAGGTATATCTGATGCATGGCAGAAGACAATGATGGTGACGGTAATGACAATCATGACTGATAGTGTTCACTGAGTTCCTACTGAGTGTCACTTACTCACTGCCTTAACATCTCTCTTTTTGTGGGGACTTGGGCAAAAGCATAAATGGAGATCACATGGCCCATCTCTGTATACTTCAGAATCATTAATCAAGCTAAACAACTAAATAAAATACATTCTGTTCTATTTGCTGAACATTCTTTTGTAATGACAGTCCTGAGCCTGGAAATTTCAGGCTCCTTGGACCCCCTGGACCTCCTTGGACCCCTGAAGTCCAGGCATGTAAAGCACAGGAAAGGTAGCCCGAGCTTACCTGCTTCTCTTCTTACTCTTTGCCACTCCACCAAGGGACATGGGTGTACACATGTCAACACCCATGGCCACAGTCCAAGCTCGCTTGCTAACTGCCACTCCTTGGTCACCCCTCAGGAAGGGAGACATCCACACAGCCAGGGTGGTCAGGCTTCAGGAGGGCAGATGCCAAAAAAGAAGCTGCAAAGGCCTCAAGTGGACTTACAGGACATTAAGGCAGGAATCTAGAGTTCCTGGTGCCCAGAAGGGCGGGCATGAAATGGAGGACAGGAAGGAATACTTCTTTGGTGTCTCTTGACCCTTTCAGAATTTCTCAACTTGGAGGTAAGATCACTGCTACAGGAAGGCCAGAATGGTGCCCTCTGAAGTCAGGATCAGGGATGGAAACTTTGGGTTTGACCCTGAAGTACACTGACTTTATGTGCATCTTGTAAATTTAAAATTTTACTGTTCCTGAATCCCATGAACTCAACACTCCTATTATCCTCCTTTAAAGAGGAGGGAACTGAGACTTAGGAACAAGGGGATTCAGTAACTTGCCCACTAGTGAAGGAATCCATTCAGGAGAGCCTGGCTCCAGAGCATGCCTGTAATAAGATGCTGTAACCCAAAGACATTGATTTTTCTTTTTTTTTTTTTGAGACAGAGTCTGACCCTATCACCCTGGGTAGAGTGCTGTGGCATCATAGCACACATTGGTGACAGCAACCTCAATCTCCTGGGCTCAAGTAGTTCTCCTACCTCAGCCTCCCAAGTAGCTGAGACTACAGGGGCCCACCACAATTCCTCTTTACCTTTTCTTTTTAGTAGAGACATTGATTTTAAGTAAAAACAAGAAAACTTTTCTAAACTGCTATGGTTTGAATGTGTCCTCCAAAGTTTATGTATTAGAAACTCAATCCCCAAGGCAACAATGTTCAGAAGTGAGACCCTTCAGAGGCAATTAGGTCATGAGTGCTCTATCCCCATGAAGGGATTAATGTCATTATCCTGGGATTGAGTTTGTTATCTGATGAGTGTGTTTGTTATAAATGTGAGTTTGGTCCCATCTTGTGTTCTGATGCTTCCTTGCCCTTCACCTTCCACCATGGGATAATGAAGCAAGAAGGCCCTCCTTAATTTTGGACTCTCCAGCCTCCAGAACTACAAGAAATAAATTTCCATTCTTTATAAATTATCCAGTCTGTGGTATTCTGCGATAGCAATACAAAATGGGCTAGCACAACCACTGGCTAGAGATATGGTTTGAAGAAGTTGTAACTCATATTAAAAAATCTCTACTCAGGTTTGAAAATCTCTTGGCGGGTGTCATATTGCTTAAAATCCTAAAATAAATATTCTAGAGATTAAGATGTTTCTCCAATGCAATGATCTTTCAATGCCTGTTTTAAACCAGATCTCCTCAATCCCAGGTATGGAGAGGAGCACTTCTTCCCATCCCTGGGGCAAGGTGAGGCCTTTTAAAAATGTGAAGTCAAGTCAGTAAGAAACAATGTGCTTTTCTGGTTACCAGAGAAATGAAACTAGAGTTTCTGGTCCTGGTTATGTGGATAACTCCAGCATGCTGACCACAGACTTCTCTTTAGAGTTACAAAGGAGCTACTGACATGTGGAAACACTGGTTGCCAAATGTTTGATTTTGCCCCATACTATAAACATGCATTTAAGATGAATTTTCAAAGCAAGTAAGAGAAACACCAATGCAGTGTCAGGGGATCGAGGTGATCCCCAGTACATAAAAGGTAATCCTTCGTTTTCAGGCTAACACGCACATAGTACCTCTAATTTTGAATATGATTTTATTGACAAGCTACTAGAATACTGTACTTAAATAAAGATTCTGTGCTTTCCTCTCTTATGCTTTCATGATGCGTGGCCTAAGGGGATTTACAGGGACAGGCAAATTAGCAATATTTGATTGTTCATGTTTGAATAAAACAAGTTTTTTTTTTTAAGCTAAGCTTTACAACCTGCCATTTTAGAACACTATGAGCATTTAATTAATGTGTGAATTGTAGAAATGAACTTTCATTAATCACCCCCAGAAGCTTTTAAGTGATAAAAGAACATACTTCCCATTCTAATTTACATAAACAACTTTCTAATTTGGGGTCAAGCATTTTGTTTTTATGGCTTTGCTATGACTTCCCTTTTTGATTTAATTACATGCTGCTAAAAGATCCTTTTGTCTACTACAGAGTTCTGGAATTCTAAATTTTCACATGTTAATAAGTTGATAATCAACTGAGAGTACCTATAACTAACAACAGTGACATGAGGTAGGTGCAGCTTCATCATTTCATTGTGTTTTTGTTGTTGTTGTTAAATCATAGTCAGAAACTGTTCCAGATTAAAGGAGACTAGAGAGACACTTCAAACATAGGCAATACTTGATTCCAAACTGTGTTCTGTGCTGGAGGGAAAAAAACTGCTATAAGGGACATTATTGAGTCAATTGATAGGATTGGAGGGCAGATGGCATGTTAAATTATTCTGTGTGGGTGAAAGAGAGAGAGAGAGTGAGCAAATGATAAAGACAATGGAGCAAAGCTAAAGCAAAAGGTGAATCTGGGTCAGGCATATCTGGAGTTTTCATTTGACTATTTTTATTTTTGTAACTTTTTTGTAAGTTGGAGATTATTTTTCAAGAAAATGTTTTTTAAATGACATGTTATTTCCTTGGGAAGTTCTTCATGCATTCAGAAGCTTAGTTATGTAACTATAAATAGATTTTTAATATTTACTTCCCCTGCCTTATTAGAGTCCTAGTTGGCTCCCGCAAAGAAGTGGTAAGTGGCACTACATGAATGTGTGAGTGAGCAAGTGAATCAATATCTGCCAGAAGAATGATGAATCTTTTAAATAATTTCATTTAAAATATAAGCAATTGACTTTCACTTCCAGGAAAATAGAACACACATACTTTCCCCACTTTCTCCTCCTCAATACAACTAAAGGCTCTGGACATTATAGATAAAACAAAACCTAAGACTTTGAAAGGTGATATGATGAAGACAGAATGACTAGTAACTTTGGGACAAAATTTGTGAGTTCTCTAGTTTTTCTCTTTGTCTTACCCCATATTTGGAACTAGGGAAGACAGCAACTCAAAAATGCCAACAGATACAAACAAACAAAAATCAGGCCCATGAAAAGCCCCTCTCTCTTTAGTTAAAGGGCCTGGAAAGGGGCAGTTAAAAAAAACAGAACAATTTTAGCCGATCATTGCCCTACTAAGCCTAACACCACAGAAAAATAAATTGGTGGCCCCATTGACACCCAAGCCAACAAATGCCAAGTGGGAGCTTGGGTTTCTACCCTCTCCAGGCTGCAAGGAGCTGATTCAGCCTGCCCCCACCTGCCCACCCACTGGGGTAGTATCAGAGAAGGACAAGCTGGAAACTAGGACTTTTATCCCCACTGGGTAGAAACAAATCCTGTACCTTTCCCCCCCTCCCCAAGAGTTAGTGGAGATCATATGGAGAAACTGGATGTCTCTCCCAACCAGCAGTAGTGATGCACTCTCCTGTTTTCCTTTGGGTGGTATCAGAGGAGGCCTCGGAGAGTTAAGACTTTTACCACCACCCAGAGATCATGAGGCAGCCCCCACCCACATGGTGTCAGAGAGGCTCTTGGGAAGCAGTAACAAGGCACTCTTATTCCTCCCAGCTGTGAAGTATTAATGGAGAGATAGTGGGGAGTTGAATGCTTGCCCCTACCCAGCAGTCATAGGGAGCCCTCCCACCATCCCACACTGGGTATCAACACAGGGCAACTAATTCTTTACTTTTAATTTTAATTTTTATTTCAGATTAACATGAGAGTACAAAAATGATTTGGTTACATTGTTTGCATTTCTTAGGTAAAGTTCAAGTTGTAATTGAGCCCTTTACCCAAGAGGTGTGCTACATACTCTTCTTACATTGTGCCCATTAGGAGAGTGATTACCAATGCCCCTTCCTCTTCTTCTTTCCCCTTTTCTTCCCCCCTGCTCCTCCCACTTAAATATAATTGTGTTTTTCTCTCATGCGGGCATGCAGTTGTTTGGCCATCTAATTCTAATTCTAATCCCATCTGGTGCCCCCACTTCCCTTGTCAGAGAGATGTCAAAGGAAGTCAGCTAAACCTGAAGATTGAAATAAAATCCAGAGTTTCATCAAATATAATACCCAAAATATTCAGGTTTCAATAAAAATTTACTCATAATATCAAGAACCAGGAAGAGTGAAAAATGGCAATCAATAGATATCAACACTGAGATAATAGAGACATAGAAGTATCTGGCAAAGATTTTATGGGAGTTATCATTAAAATGCTTCAATGCGTAATTATAAACACTCTCAAAGGAAATGAAAAGATAGGAAGTCTCAGCAAAGCAATAGAAAGTTTATCAAGGAAATAAAAGATATGAAGAAGAACCAAGTGAAAATTTAAGAACTGAAAAATACAATAGCTGATAGAAGAACATCAACAGGTGGGGTTAACTGCAGAATACAGGGGACAGAGGAAAGAATGAGTAAATTGGAAGACTGAACAATAGAAATGATCAATCTGAACATTAGTAAAAAATAGATGAAAAAGAGATGAACACAGTCTCAGGGAACTGTGGGAGTATAATGAATCATCTAAAATTTATGTCATTTTCTTCTGAGAAGGAGAGGAGAAAGCAGGTATGGATGAAAAAATATTAGAAGTAATTACAGCTGAAAACTTTCCAATTTCCCAAAAGACATAAGCCTATAGATCCAAGTGGCTGAGAAAACCCCAAATGTATCAAAGAAGTCCACATGGAGGCATATCATAGACTTCAGAAAACTAAAGAAAAAGAAAGGAAAAGTCCTCAAATCAGCCAGAGAGAAACTATGCATTACCTAAAGGGAAAAAATCATTCATATAACAGAGGATTTCCCAACTTAATCCACACAAGTAACAAGGAAGTGGAAAAACACATTCGAAGTGCTGAAAGAAAGGACTGTCAACCTAGAATTCTATATCCAGTGAAAATAGCCTTTAGGAAGAAATGGGAAATCAAGACATTTTCAGATGAAGGAAAACAAAGACAATTTGTCACCATGAGACCTATGATAAAAGTATGGCTAAAAGAAGCCCCTTAAACAAGGAAATGATAAAAGAAGGAATCTAGAACATCTGGAAGAAAAAGATACAGTAAGCAAAATTTAAGTAAACAATAGACTTGCCAGACTCTTCTTGAGTTTTCTAAACTATTTTGAAGCAAAAATTGCAACACTGTCTGATGTGGTTGTAAATGTATAGAGTAGCTATAAGTTCTCTGAGTTTAGCAGCATCTAGGCAGGAGAAACAGAGGGAAATAATGAAAGGCCTAATCTTGAGAAAAGAAAGAAAATAACAAATAATTTTAGCCATGAAGATTAAACTAAAAGGGATACATAGCAAATATATTCAGGACCAGGTAATGATTATAAAACTTTTATAATTTAGACATAAACATATAAATAGGTAGGTGTGCACAGATACAAAGGGTAGGAAGTGGACTCAGAACTATGAAAGTGTATATTAAGTTACTGATAAGTATTCTCACATAGTACAGCATTTTGACAAGCCCAAGTTGCTTTTATTGCCCCTCTGACAAATGCTACTTTTAGAAGTTAAAGCATTGATTTAAAAGCATCTACCTGATTTGGGGGCTCTCTACTATTCCTGTGGCCTGGCCCCTTTTAAATCTGGAACTATTTGAGTTGTATCAGTAAGGATCAGTCTTGTCTAGTCCCCACCAAAAGTGCCTTACACAGAGGGACCTACGTTGTCTATCTATCTCAACACTCTGGATATAGTGCCACTTACCCTTTTAGGCAGTCTGCCCCTGGCCTTGAAACTTACTTAGATATTAGGCCTTAGCCCAGCTCTCAGGTCTCACTAATAATTTCATGCGGACAGACAGGCATCTAACCTGTTCTCATGAACCACAGCCTGTTGGCAAGCCATCCATACAAGCAGTCCTTGAGAAGGGTGCCTGGCATTGCTCTTGCTGTCTTCCTCAGCAGCCAGGGCCCCACTTCCTTCTGATACACATTCCTTGCTGCTGCTTGCCAGTGAACTTCTCAGTATCATCTATTCCTGCTGCTTATGAAGACATCCCATTTCCTCACAGGCAGGCCCCACACCAATGCTCCCTGACCACTTCCTGGTGCCAATACTAGGCCCTCTAGAGAGGCAGGTTCAGGGCAGACGGACTCCTCCCTTTCTTGAGTCACCCCAGGGGATGCATCAGATTCTAGATCTATGCCTTTTCCTATGGGATCCATCCTGCTGAATTTAACCAAACATAGGCAGACAAGTCCAATATATTGGGGTCTGACTATGCTCTACTGTATCTCTCTCTCTCTCTCTCTCTCTCACACACACACACACACAGAGAACACTGAAGATAAAAGGGGCCTTAGAAATTATGCTGAGTAGGAGAATTTCTTTGTCCTAATAAGAGACATCTACTTTTCCCATTATTTAATAAGAGAAAGGACATTGTTAACAAAATGATATAGGATATACTATCCTAAAATTTTAAAATGACATCGATTAGCTTTCTATAAAAATTCATTAAATTGTTTCCTCTTTTTAAATTTCATTTGGTCTCATACTCCTAAAATCTTTCATAGGCCAACAACATTACTTCAGCTGACACTGGGGAATCACTGAGCAAAGCAAAGCCTCTTATTTCACAGATGAGAAAATGATTCATTTGCCCAAGATTACCAACCCATCAATGACCTATTGGAGCATATTGATTTCTACTTCAATGTTCCTTTTACTATATTTTCTAAGTTAAGTTTTTGATCATGTTAAATGATTTCCCTGTTGGTGGCATTGTTAACAACTACATGTAATCTCAATTAACCATGTCTTTCCTCTGAGGCAATCAGAGGTTCAGGTTCACAGATTTCTCACAAGAAGAGTCCTCACATATCAGATAACAAATGTGACTTCAATGGTAACATCTCTGATTACATATTGAAGAAATAAATACTACACCATTCTTTTAAGATTCTTATTTATATAGTAAAAATTCGCTTTTTTTTTTTGCAATTTTTGGCTGGGCTGGGTTTAAACCCGCCACTTCTGAGATATGGGGCCGGTGCCCTACTCATTGAGCCACAGGCACGAAGATTTGAAGATTTTGCTCAAAACTCAAAATACCAGGTTACTCTTTTCAAACTTTTCCATGTCTCCTGTGTGCATGAACTCTTCCTAAACTTATAGCTCTGTTTAAATTTCTTCTTTCTCTAACAATACTATTCGATTTCTATTCCATATTCTGTGTAATTTTGACCAATTCTCTCCAGAGATATTGTTTCATCTTTTCACATTTCAATCTGTTTTCCCATTCCTCTCATTTATGTTTTCCTAAATTAGCTTAGGAATTTGCTCTTTGGCACTGAAGTGCATAAATCACTGTTAATCTGGCATGTGAATGAATACCTGATCACTTCTAAGACTTTACTTTGAGAGCTCTCATCAACTCTTTCAGCTTCATTAAACATAAAACAGTTTAGACCTTTGAACAAGTCTAATGTGGGTTTTATAAAAGATAAAAAAGAAGTAGAAAGGTATAACCTTAGGACGAGAATTAAAAGAGCAAAAGTTTTAGGAGGAATAATTCAAACCACAAAGATTCCTGCCTGTTCAAAAAGCAAACCTATAATTTCTATTCTTTTTTTCCTGCTTCCAGTTTTTTCTCTTCCTGGTTCCAGAAAGATACACACAACTCTGGAAGAGAAAACTGAGTTCAATCACTCAAATCCACGCCACACAAAACCAGACAACATGATGTTTTGATCAGAGGATTCTTGGAAGAACTAAGTTTTTTGAACACTCAACAGAGTTGAAAGAACTGAAATATTTTATTAAGTTTTATAATATTAACTATAAAGGTTGAGTTGTCTAAATTATTTATATAACTTTCAAATAGAACAATAGGAAACATTCTACTTCTGCTATGTAAAAACCCTGGGCAAATTAGTCAACTATTCAAAGTCTAACTTTTCTCTTTGGTATTATTCTGATAGAACTGAGAATAACAGTAACAATTATTACAGAAATAGTTAGCATTTGTTGAACATTTGCTATTTTAGAAACTGTGCTAAATACTTTACAGAATTGTCTCATTTAATTCCTTATATTTATTTAAGTTTTTTTTTAGAGACAGAGTCTTACTTTGTCACCCTCGGTAGCGTGTCGTCGTATCACAGCTCACAGCAACCTCTTGGGCTTAGGCGATTCTCTTGCCTCAGTCTGCCGAGTAGCTGGGACCACAGGCACCCACCACAATGCCCGGCTATTTTTTTATTGTGGTTTGGCTGGGGCCGGATTTGAACCCACCAGCCTCGGTATATGGAGCTGACACCCTACTCACTGAGCCACAGGCGCCACCCTGCCTCATTTAATTCTTAAAACACCTCAATGCAATGAAGCTTGAGTTAATCACAGCTAGTTAAACTGAAATTTGAATCCAGAACCTCTGAAAGTAGAAGCCATGCTCAAAAATACCCCTTAAAATGGGTAGTATTTGAGATAATGAATATAAAGTACTTAGTACTGTTTCTGACATAAGGGCTCATTAAAAGATTGCTATGTATTTTTTGTTAAAATCAAAATAATGTTTTCATTAGTATAAAATAAAATTAACATAATAACATTTTAAGGGCTATTAAGCTTATTAAATATTCTGGGTAAGCACTGCCATCCTGACAGCCACTAGATTCCTTGAGGACAGGCACTGAGTGCCATTTACTTTTGCAGCCTGAGATTCTGCTACTGAGTAGGTATTTAGACTAGGTCTATAATTACAAGTTGAATTAAAAAGTGCTGAGAATGGTCGTGAATATTGAATAAAGTCCACCTTTAAATTATCACAATCATCAAAACTCCCAAATAAGACCCTCTTCTGTGTACCTGTAATATGGGTACAGCCCTCCTTATTGGCAAGGCTTCAGAAGACTATTATTTTTAGACTCACTCAAGATACAAAGAACTTTGTCCTATTTTTGCCCTGATCAAATAGTGTTTATTAAGTAACCACCTGCTTCTTAAATTGTAGTGAAGTCACATACAGCAAGATAAGGGTTGACCACCTCCTAAATCAAGTCATTTAAACAAGGCACCGAAATGTCTCAGAAGAGTGTTAGTAATTGCTTGTTGAGAAACAAAAGATTTTGAAATCCATTTCCATGTAAAATATGTGGTTTCGATTATGTCTAATGACTAGTTCAAACTCAGAAGAAAAAATTATTTCTTCATCTTCTTTTTGATTTATAGAACTCCATTTTAGTAAATGTCATTCTCATGTATAATCCAACAAGTAAATAATTTTAGAGAAGGCTTAGTCAAATGGCTCAATTCTAAAATTGAGGTACAAAGAAGTTTTGTGTTTTGCTTATCATCATACAGCTGATTAGCCACAAAAACAATCTATATCCTGATTTAGGAATTTTCCAGGCATCTGAAGAGAAACATGGCCTCAGAATGATTCCAGGTTGTTAAGGCAAAAGACAAGCTCCAGAATAGTTTGAATATCCAAAGTCTAAGTGGCATTAGGTCACGACAAACTTCTAAACACTGTTTATAATTTTATTTTTAAGGCCAAATTGGTGTAAGATTTCCTCATTTTTTTGTGAAATAAAAACAAGACATTAGCAAAGAAAATATGTTAGTAGAATATAAATCAATATGCTAACTCCAGTTAGCAATCTAGTTGACAGGATTAATAATGATGATTTTTATATTTTAAAGACTTTTTTTGTCTTTTTTTTTTTGCTTCAAGTTAGCAAGGGGGTAGAAATATTTTTGTTACATGGGTAGCTTTTATAATGCTTTACTCAGGACTATTAGGGTGCCCATCACCCAAATAGTATTCATTGTACCTGTGAGGTAGTTTTTCTACCTCTCCAGTTCTCCCCCTCCACCCTTCTTCATTTCCAATGATTTTTTTCTCCTTTCTGTGCTCTTACATGCCCATCAATTAGTTCCAAATTATTAGAGAGCACATGTGATGTTTGTTTTCTCAATTCTTAAGATACTTCACTTAGGATAATGGTCCCCAGTTCTATCCAAATGGCTGCAAAAGACATCAATTCATTTTTTTTTATGGCTGAGTAGTACTCCATGGTACATATACACCACATTTTGTTAATCCACTCATGAATTGATGGGCACTTAGGTTGATCCACATCTTTGCAATTATAAATTGTGCTGTAATACACATTCAAATGCAGATGTCTTTTTAATAAAATGACTTACTTTCTGTTGCGTAGACATCCAGTAGCAGGGCGTGTGGATCAAACAGTAGGTTTACTGTTAGTTCTTTGGAGATTTTGCTCATTTTTTAATTGTTTTGACAAAGAAAAAGTTTAAAACAATGCTACTTAAGCATAACTGATTAACAATTTTTTACAAATTAACACATTGCTAGACAATTACCTTAATTACATTCTAGAAAAATGTAGATGTTTGGTCAAAAACTTTGCAAAAAACTTTTGCAGTTAAGAACATACATGTACTCAAATTGATACTTCAAATATCCAATACATCTTTCCATTGTGCAGAAACCTTTAGAAATTAAAGTGAATGGGCCTGAATTTAATCCAGTACAATAGTCTGTGAGGTTGTTTTGAAAGTAATAATAATAAAAACTTTAAATCCACATAGACCTAACTTTTATGAACATAAATGCTTTTCTCTCTGGACACATAAATGTTGGCAATGGATAGCAGATCTCATTAAAAAGAAAATCATATGCAATAGTTATCTAGGCATGTAAAAGACTCTTGGCCACCACAAAACTGGCTCTGAAGAAGAATTTGCTAACTGGAATGAAATGGAAAACCAGAAATAACAAGTCAATTAAAATTTCTTTATGCTCCAGTGTAGCAGATTGTATTTTCTAAAAATGGCACAGCAATATTTCTGGTCCCACATGCTCCTTCTTGGGGAGCTTTGTGCCTGGATGAATGGAAAGTGGCTGAAGTGATTTTTTATAATCTCCTAGCCAGGTGTTAAAGGGGATATGGTCTTTCACCTGATTCCCTTTCTTTCTTTGGGTGTTCACTGTTAGAACTCAGCCATGACTCTGTGAGGAAGGACGAGCCACAAGAAGAGGCCACCTGTAGGTAACGAGGCGGACAGCTCCAGGTAAGCTCTCAGCCAACAACCAACCTCAAGGGCCTGACACATAAGTGAAAGAGTTTGGCATGATCCCAGCCTGAGCCTTCAAACTGCCCCAGCTGATGCCAAATGAACTCTCTCCACTGAGTCCATCCTAAATTGCAGATTCAAGAGCAAAATAAATGTCACTACAAGCCACTGCTTTTGTGCTTTGCTACTCGATAACCAGAATATCCAGTTTTTGAAAGGCATTATCGGGAAGATCAAATTAATTTTCATTCAGTTCTTTCTATTGACTTTTAACCATCTTTTAAAAACATTTTAAGCCTGAATCATTGTACACAGTTATGACTCAATAAAAAATAATTAAAAAAATAAAAATAAAAAAAAAAAAAAACATTTTGAGCCACTTGCTGAAATTAACAAAGCAAGCCTCAGATGAATGCCTGGCACATCAAAACATTCACATGTTGGACCTCTGACATGCAATTGCCATCCAGAAACATCTGACATTTGTGTAGATGTGGTTGGCCATCTAGTCACTGCGGTTGGCCTAAGCAAAGCTCTAATCAAAGGAGACCCTGCCTTCAACAGCCTTATTCTTTACATCCTGCCCCTTTCCATATCACTATCCCCAAGCTACCAGGTTCTCCCCAGCAGCAAAGCAGCTGGAGATCGCACTAAGTCTGCAAGGACTATTTCAGTTTTCTTCTCAGATGAATTGTGGAGGGTAAGGAAGAAGCACCAGGAGGGGAAAGCTCAGTAGAAAGGAAATTAATTATTAATGTTGATGTTTTAGGTGCCAGTGTGGGAGAGTTCGCTTGCCACCTGTTACAGACTGATACATCCCCTTACATCTCCATATATTGAGATATATTGGTGCTTCTTCCTTACCCACCACCCTAACTCCCAAGGTGGTGGTATCAAGACATACAGGATCTTTGGGGATATGATTAAGCCATGAAGATGGAGCCCTTAGGAATGAGATTAGTGTACTTTTCAAAGGGATCTGCACAGAGTTCTCTCTTGTTCCTTCCACCCTGTGAGGATACAACAGAAAGTTAGGAAGAGGGCTCTCACCAGAACCTGACCACACTGGCACCCTGATCTCAGCCTAACCTCCAGAACTGTGAGAAATAAATTTTCACTGTTTGTGAACCACCCAGTCTATGGAACTTTGTTAAAGCAGCTTGAATAGGCTAAGACTGCACATCTTAATGATACCATAGGTGGCCACATTCTAGGCCAAGGGACAGAACCTGCAAAGACAGAAGATGTAAGATGCCATGGTGTTCTGTATTTCGTGAGTGAAGAACAGCAGGAAATTGAACTAGACGTGTGGGCAGGAAGAGCAAGTGAGGGCCTTGCATACCCTGCTGCAGAGCTGACCTTCACCTAGCTGTCACTGGGAATATGCTAAGGAGTCCCATTGCATAACAAGATCAGGAGCTATTTTTGTCTTTTGGTGCCTGAGGAAGGGCTCAGTAGGGTTGAGTGATTGAAAATATTGTCCTGCTCTGAAAGTCCACAGTGTTTGAGTCATGTCACCCCTTGACATGAGGCCAGCATGGGTTGAGGAAGGTGGAGATTTCACAGCATGAGCTGTTACCTGTAGAGGCCACCAATATCCATTTTTAGCACATTGGCCTGAAGATGCAGGGAGTAAATCTGTATTTTTCTTTATTTTGAAAATATTCAATTAAAGATCATGACAAAATACCCAAACACTATGACGATGAAGAATAACATTCGTGAATGCTTAACAAGCAATTCTGCTTTTCATAACACCATTTTCTCTCTCTTCTCTCCAATCAGCCAAGTTACATTTAAAATATTTAAGATGATATTTCTTTGAATTGTATGTGAATCTGCCAAGTAGAAAGTCGGAAAATTAGGCAAAAAAATATACTGAGATATATCTGCATTTCCAAGGATAAGGAAGACTGGGAGTGGAGCCCAATCTTGAAACTGGGATCAAACTTTGATCAAAAATTGGCTAAACATTTTTATAGCTTATTTGACAAAACTGTCTAAAAAATTATAGCTCATTTCAGCCAACTAAATTCAGATGAAACTCAAACACAATGCAAGAGACCAGAAAGATGGCATTTATGGTATTTTCCAGAGTAAACACAGTACATTTGCTTCTGAGAAAAGAAGCCAATGGAAATGTACATATTCCTAATTACACTAGGAAGGGAAGAGACACAAGAATTAAAATAGCTAATGATGCAAGCAATGTTGGCACACAGTATTTCTGCCTTTGATTTACTATGTGACTTTAGGCTTTTTTAGACTTTGATTTATTACCTGTTTATTAACAACTCTGATAGTGGCTGGTTTCTCTTATTTCAAGTAAGCCTGTGAAAATAAATGCTACCATATTAATAGGTGCCATTGACTTTCATTTTCTGGCTTGGGCAGGTCTTCCTCAGTTGCAAGGAGGTAAATATCTATTCTGAGCACTCCAGCCAGGGTCTCTGGAGTGACTGACTGTAAGCTCAGCTGCCATCTGCAGAGCTGCCATCTGCAGAGCTGCATATCTGGCCAAGCAGCTGAGGGAAGAGCAGTAGATGTCCTCAGGGCCATAAATCACTGCAGAGGAAACCCAACCTGGGGCAGATGTGCACCGGGGAAGCCTGGCTTCCGGAGCACAGGGCACAGCGGGGGAACATACACACACACACACACACCCAGACACGGGCAAACAGACACGCAGACACACATGGAGATACTGTGTATGTCCACAGAGACACACACACACCCCTTGCACATACACAGTCAATCAGACAGACACTCACAGGTGCACAACCCACACACGCATGCCCACACATGTACACGAAGGCAAAGGCACAGACACATACACATCCCACACGCGTACACAAAGATAAACGTGTACGCAGACACATATGCACATGACCCCCCCCCACACACACACACCTCCGCACACGTCCACAAACACAGAAATAGACACACACGAATCCACATAGACACCCACACCCTCTCCACAGACACGCCAATCGTGGCCAGCAGTGTGGGGGTGCATGCGCATGGGTGGAAAGGCCCCCCAGGACCCTGTGCAATGCAGTCTCCACCTACTGCAGGCAGAAAATAGGCCTCCTAATATTAATTATTATTAGCATTTCTAATCTAACACATTCCCACTCTCACCAGGATCCTGATGTGTTTGGGGCTTGTGGGTGTTTCTGCTCGTTCTTCATATAGCACAGTTATATTTCAACCGTAAAGATTTATTTGGCAGCTCTAGGCTCTAGCTGTCTGCATCCAATTTATCAATCTTCGGGGGAGCCGATGACAGAAACGCTCCCCCTTCAGCCCTGGATTAAGACACTTGCCAAGCTGACAACTGTATGGCTGGATCTCTGCTTACTTACACTCCCTGCCGGATCACATCAAAGCCCACAGATTTGGAAAAGTCATAATCTTTCCTACCGACTTGTATTAGACGCAGCTCCCCAGAAAAGGGTTTCCTGATGGATAGGAGGTAAAACCTCAACACACAGTCTGCAGTTAGGGGGCCACAGAATCCCTCTCTGGGGTCTCCTCTCCTCCTGCAGCAGGACAGAGGCTGCCTCTTTCCTCCTTCCCATCAATTACAATCCACAGGGTAAAACTCAGGAGATACAGACCTGGACACCGTATTGGAAGTTTTATGTTCCAGCAAGACCGTTCTGAGCAAAAAGGTCAAGGACATTTCAGATGCTTTACTCATCCTTTAGTTTCTCTTCTCCAAGAAACCTTCCTTCACTACTACTACACACACTTCCCTCTCCACCATCCACTGATGGATACTTCCAACATCCTAGACAAACTTCTCTCAGTTCCCTAAATTCACTGCTTTGTGTCTATATGGCTATTTTTTTAACGACACTGTGAGTTTCTATGGGGCAGTCACAATTTATTCAAATTTGGCATTTCAGGAACAGGTATGTACCTAATAGGTATTCAATAAAAAATACAACGTGCCAGGAAACACTAGCAGCCAGGACTATGTACTTATCACAAGGATTCTTAGACGCAGGTGTCCAGGCCCGGCACAGTGGGAGGCTGAGACAGGAGGCTCATGTGAGCTCAGGAGTTCAAGACCAGCCTGAGCAAGAGTGAGACCCAGTCTCTAAAACTAGAAAAATTAGCCAGGTGTTGTGACAAGCGCCTGTAGTCCCAGCTACATGGGAGGCTGAGTCAGGAGGATCACTTGAACCCAGGAGTTTGAGGTTGCTGTGAGCTAGGCTGACACCAGGGCACGATAGCCGGAAGCAACAGAATAAGACTTTGTCTCAAATAAAATAAAAATTAAAAAATTAAAAGAGAAGAATGTCTAAATAGAGAAGGCTAAGTATTTCTTTTTTTTTTTTTTTTTTTTTTTTTTTATTTTGGTAAAAAAATTAATTAAAATTAATTAACAAAACAAATGATTAACCCATTTAAGATTTAAAATTAAAATACTTTTATAAAATTCACAGCATCACCAACAAAACCCCAAAAAAATT